>JAQGAO010002420.1:0-19779 GCA_034697705.1 Ommatoiulus sabulosus
TTGCAGACTCATACCACTAGGCGATACTGGTTTTTAAGTTAATGAAATAAGTGTCAGCGTGCTCTTACCCATAGCCTAAATTAAAATAATGAACATGTGCACTGTACTTATACATGTTGGCTGTAATACATGTACATATAGTAAAAAGCCAAAAAAGTACAGAATCATCATGTCCATGTGCATTAGGGCCTACATACAGTAGACTATATTTATTGCCTTATTACACATTTGATTTTTTTTAAACAAAAACTTATCAACTTTTCCTCGTTTTAAATGCTTTTTGCTTCTTATGATCATGTTTTCAGTGATTTTTTCGATCTGAATAACACAACACATTCTTTTTAACCAGCTGCACATTTCCAAAACATCCAGTTCTGAAATTATCTCAGTTTCCCTTGCTTCTTCACAATTATCACTTTCCTCATCAGAAATTCCAAAAGTATCATCTTAATTTGTAATTTCATCAAAAATCTCTTTTTGAAGTTCTTCAGGAGTAGCAATGCTGTGAAGCTGAATGTAATTACAGTATCTAAATGTAAGGTCGATTCATCTGTTATTTGGGCACTTTTGAAGGTACATTGACGATGTAAAACTTGCAAAAAAAAAGAAGAACACACTAGTCACTGTGCACAATTTGACAGGTGGTCACCATACAGAGGAGAATTTTTATGCAGGAAATGTGCACTCGAAAAACCAATACACTAAAAAGTGGTCAACATAAACAGGTGGTCACTTTTTCAAGTTTTACTGTACATTATGTTTAAACAATTGTTTATTGGTAATGACATGCATTTCTCCGTCGATTTAAATTTTTTTTTCTTAAAAATGAGTAAGTTGCCATTTAATGAAAAAAATGCTTACTTTTTTTTAAAATTAACGAAGAAATGCTAGGAGTGGACCAAGAAAGTGTCATGGCAGTTGGATATATACAGTATATCTTTCCAGATTTTTATGGAGAGGTGTTCATACACGAATAACAGTTATCTGACACGTGACCGAAGTAAAATTAGCATAAGCGTTTAAACACGTGATCAATGGCCGTGTAAAGTTAGCTGAGCTGCAAAAATTGCGAACGTTTTTTTACAAATTTAAACATTCTGCAGCAATTTAGATTCTTCAACATGTTTTTATTTATAATTTTGAACCCAGCTATGTAATGAAAAATGGCACCTGGGAAATTCGCATTCTGTACGTCTAAGTTATACCCTCTTCGAATCGATCCGGTTTTAAATTTTTAAAAAGTATCATGGACCGATTTAACAAAATACGATTAATAAAGTTCTTGCGAATTTTCTGTAAATTTAAACTGAAAATTCGTCAAGACAAAAGAAAAACTGCCCATCATTAAAATACACCAGAAATTGAACCACGAAATGTAGACAATCGCCTCTCGTTATGTCGTTATTGGACGTCACGACCATTTATCACCGTCAGACATTGGACTTTCACGGACCAGTTTTGAGCGCAGAGGGGAAACTCAGTTGCGCAGAACGCATCATAGATGGCGCTGCCATTTTGGTAGCCCTTGTTTGGAATGCCGGATGATGATAAATGCTAGCAAAACTGCAACTTGAAAGGTTTCGGACCATCGAGCGCGAGATTCACGAGCTTCTATATATGGCAATTAGTTTCGGAAATTTCCCCTTTGTGAATTTTACGATAATCGTCATTTCATACACTGCATATTTGCCGCGTATTTACCGGAAATAAACGCCGAGTCGTTAAACACCAGGGCACGAGGCGCAGTTTCCTGCAACTGGCGCTTTTGCAATGAACCCATTTGTGCCTAACGAAGCAATTTGGTCGTATTTGCCATCATTCATCATTTGGAAAATTTTGCTCTGGCAACACTTTTCGTGGCCTTTTCATCCGCGCCCCATAAACGCCCTGCATTTATCTAGCTCGCAGGTTAACAGATTAAATTCGGAGGATTAAAACCATCAATTGAAAAGCTTAACAAAGCGATGGTAATCCTGCCCCGCACGCCGTTCCGGATAATGCAGTTCAACTCTATTGAAATGCTCCAACTCGATCCAGATCCTGATAAATGCGCTCCGTATTTCACTGCATTTCCAAGGTGCTTAAGTCTACTATGGAAAACGCCATTATGGAAGGATGACGTTGACAGATTCACCAACTTAAAAAGTCGAAATCACCGCATGCAGCTGGAGCCCTAAAGTGAAATTACACTAAGTTTGAAAGCCAAATTCGGAAAAAAAAAACGTATGGCTGTCTCCAAATACAGTATATGTGCTCGAAATGTCCAGAAAAAAGTACTTTATCTCCGGTGAGTGGACAACAAATACATTCGTTTTCGATTTTTTTAAGAAATAAAATCAATCCTCAATTTAACTGTCGAAGTTGAGAATTTCCAGATTACTTCTAACAAATAAATTTTTGCGCATTGTTTTTTTTTCAGTAATTCCATCCAGGATATGTTCAATTTGTCCGGATTGTTTTCTAAAATTTTAAAAAGTGAATATTTGAAGAATTTCCCCAGTTTTTTTTTTTTTAAAAAAAGTGAAATAATAGCATCGGCATCATATCAAGTAAATTCTTAAAAAAAAAAAAAAAACAACTTCAGCATCCTAAATCTTACTTAAATTCGATTCTGACCTTGTGAAAGTCTAAAAAATTCTGAGAGCTTATACTGTATAAAAAATAAAGTAAAAAATGATGAGCCAACGTTCGATATCATTTCTTATTTACAGAACTAAGATAGGGTTATTTTCGTTTTCAATGCGAAACGTCTTGACCTGGTGAGGGCCATATTGACCATGCGAAAACATGCCTTGACCTGACATTCTGGAAACAATTATTTCATCGACAATGCGCCTATATGTTCGCAAGTTTGCAAACATACTCGACAAGAAACCCTTCAAAAATAGCTTCTAAAAATATATCCTGGACAGTAGTTTAGGGATAGGAAATCTCGAGTGTCTAACAGTTGCACGCAATCATGCATAGATGTCTGTACACGGTTATGTCATATTGTTTACTGTATCGGGTACAAAACAACATAAATGGCAATGGGATATTAATTGATGTGTCTTCTCCAAGACCGCCTCAACTCTTGATAAGTCTTTTTGAAAACGCCCTTTCTCAAGCCCATTTTGAATCATCACTAATTTCTAGAAGATTTTTTTCTTGTTCGGGTTCTTCTGAACATTTCAATTTCACCGCAAGCGCACCCAACGTCTTAATGAAAACAAATCGAGTTCAAAAAGCTCCTCTGCAGATCAATCAGTAATTGCTCGTAAACAAGGATAAAGCGCGTCCATGCACACTACGAAAAAATGAAAGCTTCTTGTCCTAGTATTATTCTTCCGAAAAATGGGGCTGGCAAAAGCAGCTTAACTCCAAATACTGTATATAGCTCATATTGATTTAGAAGCAATCCTCAGAAATACTGATTGCCACATTTCTTCGTTCGGAAGTAAAACGCGACACTGGATTTACGAGCAGAATTGATCCACTTAATTTACTCGAATGCAAACACTTAACTCTTCTGAGTCGATGTCTGCTTTTTCCCCAAATTATCGATAAATATCGCCTTTCGGCAATATTATATCTGGTATGCGAGCTTGGAGAAAAGTAAATAACCACGCATGAGTGCCAATATAACCATGCAGTGAATTATGGGAAGGCTGGGAAATTAATAAAGCGGCGATAAGGCATGCAGAAGAAAATTCCGTATATCGGAAACTATATTTGATAAGGAGCTGGAATGCATGCGGGCGAAACATCCGCTGTCTTTTAATCTGAAATTTCTAATAAAAATTCCGGTATTCTGGAATTCTGGCAAATAAATGAAGAGTATATTATATCCAAAAATAGTTCATTCTGCAGCTGAGCAAAAGTTATACCGTACGAGGGAATTTAAATACTTTGCGGTATACAAACTGAACTGACAAAGAAACTGGTTAAGGATTATCAACAAATTTCTCGAAGCACATTCCCTAAAACATTGTATAAAAATGTCAACATATCAGCAATGTCATTTAAATTACATGTTGCGTTGAAACAGATCTAGTTTGAAAATGTCTGGAAAACCAGGTTATATAAGAATATTTAAATATTTTAAGTATGGTAATGGCTTTGTTGGATAGTTGTTCATAAAGTTTTAAATTACCATGCATATGCTCTATATGCTAAAACTTGCTAATACAGCTGCATAGCTTAATGTGAAAATTGTAAAGTAACATTTCATATATACGTACAGAGTTAATAAACAACAAACTACACCAAATAGATGACATCAAGTGCCATGGGTCGGTGATATAAAACATGCATTCCTTCTCCGGTAAAACAAATATTTTAGGATGGCGGGATTTATGGAGTGCTCAGTATTGGGAACAAATCACAGAAGGATAAAATCTCAGAGAAAAACCAGCAAATCCCTTCCTTTAATAGAATCACAAGTACAGGAAAGATATGGCTCTCACCATATATAGGATTCCATTATGTCACGAGCATACGTTTCAGCTGTTTCAGAAAAAATAGTATAAGCGGCTTATCAGAAAGAAAAGCTGGTGTTTGACGAAATGAACCGACAAGGGCGTATATCCAATGCAAAAATCATGATCTGAAACTACTTCAAAATTGGATTTTGGAATCCGTACCAGAAACAATAATAGAAAGTCGATGCTGAACATGCATTTGCAAGTTTTCTAACCGCTATATATACATTCAAACTGATAAGTCGAAGCCATGCAACTAAACAGGTTCGTGGAAATGACATCGTTCTCCATACTATTCAGTTTTCGTATATTTTAATTTGTATGATTCAATAATTTAATATAAATGTAATTTAATAAGTATAATTTAATCATCTGTAGGTTTCGTATAAATTAAAATGTAGTGTTTCCAAGAATCGGATACATGCATTTATGGAAGAACAAAGAAAAAGTATAATTTAGTGTTTTGGGAAACGTTTGGCGAAAAGGTCGCCAAATATATAGAATCAATAAGCTTATTATCATCTTTGCAAGTTACATTGTCATCGATTTGAAATTTCAAATCAAGTCAACATTCAGGAGTTTATATAGAATTTATAAATACATCTAACAAGGTCTCTATTCGAAAGGTATAATGCAGTAATTATACGTCGGATTGATTGTCGGAAAATCATCTATAGAAATCGTTCCTTTTTTTTTCTTGACATGAACATGTCATTATTTGCAAACAATTGGCTTCAATTACTTTTATTTAAAGAAATTTGATTATTTCATCCCTGATCACAGCGTATTTATACTGTTTCCAATAATGCGACTACAATTGTACATGCAGACAGTATTATAACCTCAAAAGAAGACGAAAAGTATGTGTATTTTAGATGATTTTGCCTAATGGAAATTGAATTGTACTAATAATAAATTAACCCAAAATAAGAATTTACAGCTATAGCCTATATGCCTAACATGAACGCATCTCTTGAAAATCTTTTCTTCTTCCACCCAGTAAAAAACCAAGATTCGCAACTCTTTGAGGCATATGTCGCCTGCTAAAAATTCAGCTAACGTTTAATCAAAATGCTGAATATCTGGTGTAAGCCATTTTGGAATGTGGGAAATATATGTACATGCATAATGAACTGTCCAATGAAGAAAAGTTATCCACGTCAAAAATATTGAAGTCGTCAATCGCGACCCAAACTCTTTGCATTAGGGATATGCAAGACAAGATGGCTTCTGACTGAATCTTTGCACTACAATATTATTAAACGAGTTTTACCACAGTGCAAAACTTGACCATCTTGGGATGGGAATGTTATAAGGAAAGTGAATTTTTCATATATGAGCATTAGGAGTTGGGCAAAGATGTCCCAAAGGAGGTCAGACTACACATTGCCTAGTTCATAGAAGTGGTCTGCAATGCGATACGTTATTGCCTCGCAAACCACTTGACGTAGAACAACAGCGTGAAAGACATTTCCAATAACTTACGAAGAATGAAAAACGAGTTGGAGAAAACACTTCTTTGCTGCACTGAATGTTTAGATACGTTCATTAAATATCGTCTTGGTTGGCTGGATTTGAAGGTTAATTTTAGGGCAGCAAGGGAATTTGATAACGACAATGTGCCACATCTATAATCTAATGCGTCTACTAAACTTAAAGAAAATTAGTTTTAAAATTTGCAAAAACAGGAAGTTGGATAATATGTTTTATCTGATTTAAATTTAGAAATTAAACTCTTTGAAGTCTTTCCCTCTTATGATTCACATGCATTTACCTGTACATGTTCTGAAACTATTTTTACTAACTGCAGTATGATGTTAGAATAATTTGAAAAATTTATACATAATTTATGCACATTAATGAATGTGTACAGTAACAACAATTTCAACATGCAAGAAATGTAATTGTTGATAAATATTTTATTTCGAGAACAAATCCACAAAAATTTGAAGAGTTGGAGAACAAAAATTGCAGTTATCCATTACATGTACAATTTGCATGTGTCTAACTGGCGATAGACCATAAATATAAATACGTAATTTGTGTTCCAAACAAGAGAAAACCATGCTAGAAGTTAGCTATAGATGATTGTATGCACAATGAAATAAAAGCATGTCAGAATTCTATCTCTGGCCCAACTTTTCGTAGTGGCATCTATCTGCTTAGGCATACACACGGTATATGGATTCGTGTTTACTTATAATACCCTTATGGATTTACGCGCACGAAATAATTAATGGGTCACAAATCACTTATCTCCCACTTATACGGTGCTAATTAACCCATAAATCAACACCTCAGGGACTGCATCTCATTTTAAATTCGCTGCGACTGTTTAATTATCCAATATCTCATGGTTTTCTACTGTGAACAGTGATTAAGCCACAGACTCCATTTTAACGGTAATTAGATCTGCTTGAATTAGAGACTATTTCTCATAGAGCACTAAATGTCATAACGCAACCACAACTTAATTTAAATTTGGAGAGCGCGATGCATGCTTGTGATAACTGAAGCTTACAGTCAAGGATGGCTGATGTTGTTGTAAGAATGGACAGAATTCCCAGAAGAAAACATCGACAACTTATGATAATAAACACTGAATACCGACAGGCCAAGTCCTAATCTCACCGAATAGAAAATACATTAGTATGAAAAAAGTTTAATGTTTAATCCATTGAATCCATGTATTGTAATGATATGTGAAATATGACACAATTAACAAAAATCATGGTTAAAAAAATTAAAAACCATAGTTTTAACACGCTTAGGAAGACAATGTACACTTTAATAACATTTTGCTCACATGAAAGCAATATGCTGCTAGGCTTGTATACATGTATACATGTACATGTATGTATATAGGGACGTACAAAACGTGCGGTTTTTTCTGTGTTTAAACACGATTTCCTAGGATTATAATGGCAGTTTATCAAAATAAATTTCCGCAAAGTATACGTGTTTCTATTTAATGCACAACTTTTCATTTTGTGTCTCATTCCATGCAAATAGGGACGAAAGTTCGAGAACAAATGTTAACCTTTTCATATTGATTACCAGCTTTGTATGATACCGTTATGACCCAAATATTTCCCCTAATGCATTTTTTGCAAACTTAATCCTTGATTTTTAATCGAAAAGCAAAACATCGATATCGATTTGCTACCGCTGCATCAAGACAAACAAGATGTTATTGTTGAAAACGTGCATACAAGCTAATCCCAAAACGTTCCCATTAAACCAAGACGCCGCGCAATTTCCCGCATTTTAAGTGCTAATTAATGTTTTTGTAAATGGAAAATCCAGCCATGCGATTTTTTGCCCATTAAGGATCAATACAAGGTAAAGTGGCGGAATGAGGAATTAGAGATAAATGTCAAACTAACATTTAAAGTTGCTGCAGGCGCCTTAAACGAACGAGCTGTTTTTCTTCAAGGATATTTTAGCAGAATATCTTATTGCGGCGTTATTGCAAACTTTATGATTCCAAATGTAACGATAGCAGACTTGTTCAACGATGAGTTTTGCTTTTTAAGTTAAAAGCTTAACATGTGCATTGCAGTATTTTAATACTGCAATGCAATAATTTTCAATAGTTTTCGACAAAATTAATATTTCAAGTTACTTCAAATGCTTGTTACGTACTACATGTAAAATATTACCATTATGCCATTTTACATGTAGTACGTTTGGTAACATGCATTTGAAGTAACTTGAAATATTTTGTCGAAAATTATTGAAAATTATTGATAAACATGGCAATATCAACACCTTAAATTGTCATGTTTGGTAAACATGATTTCTACCATTATTCCATTTTACATGTAGTACGTTTTAAATGTTCGGTTAAAACATGAAAATAACATACTGCATTTCGGTATTAAATATGTTTCTAAATTACATATTTCTATACAAAGTTCATACAATTACTAGAAAATTGTATATTTTTAAATACAGTATTGCACTTTTAATTAAAGGGGTTTCTATCAAATAATTCTTAATGAATTTCAACTTTCTTGATTAAAATGCATAAAATTCCAACTTGAGTACTTAATGGAATATAAATAATAATGCAATTCAGGTTCATTCACAATAAGATGTGTTGCAGTAAATTTAAAAATTAAAAAATAATGTATATTAGACATGAATGTATTGGCCACTAATATTTTTTCCATCTACAAAGCTTATCAATAGTTTCGTTTGTAAATTTTCCAAGAAATGCTCTTCAGGTCCGATGAACTTGTTGCACTTTAAAAAACTTGAAAAACGATTGTTGTTTACGGCGCCATATATTAATTAGGAACAGCTTTTAGCAAGATAACCTTAATGGCTGCCCAGCCTTTCCATTAGTCTGTTTGACCAACATGGCAAGACCACCCAAACTGAAGGACAATAAAATCAAAAAGCAATAAGATAATCGGGCAGATAAATAAATTGACCACAACCGTTTGCGCAGGCAATGCACCTGAAAAAACCTCAAAATTTAAAAGGTTTTTAAATGCTGCTTGCCGTTTTAGTCGAGGAGGAAAATAATCATTGCAATTATTGCCCTCTCCAGTTCAAGAAAGGGTTAGTCGTTGTCTTGCTGCCCTTTGAGCGAATAAATGTCATGGAAAAGATTAACTTTATTCTGATAAGTTAATTGTTCTGCTGTGGGACGTGAAAGAAAGCACAAGATAGCAAGCACCCTTCGATTCCTTAAAAAGGCCATTTCGCAAATTGAAAATTGTAGGTATACTGTATTTCTATAGTTTTACATGCTTTCCTGTATATATGTATATGTACATTTTTTATACATATTTCTTTATATCATACCATCGTGATAACATCACGATATTTTGTAGGTCAATCAACACATACTAAGGGTAACATTGCGCAGATGCACGATGGTTCACATGACATCAATCGTTTTTCTGCAAATTTTAGTTGGTCTCGAGCCCAACTACTCCAGGATGTCATTCCATGTCAAGATGTCAAGTATTGAATATCTGGGCAAGCAGGCCATCGGAAAACATGCAAGAACGGTCTCGGAGTATTTTCAAGTATTCGGATTCCCGTCGACATTTTGGAGGGTTTTACTGATGGCCAATATTGCCACTTTTGCTTTTATATTGAAAGAAATCTCATAAAAGCACACTCGAGCATGAATTGCTACCTCCCATAAAATTAAGCTGTGAAACCTCACATCACGGTTACGCTTTGTTAATCTTCAGGCAATGCCATGATGTCGCTGGAGGCTTCCTCAGCCGTGAAACGCTTATAGAAACCGCACCATTTGCATGCATCTAGAGTCCTTCAAAGGGCCAAAAGTAGTCAAAAAACTCTCGAGCGTCAAGTCACACACACAGCAGAATTAATGAAAATCGGGTACTCACAAGGTCTGGATGCTTTTCAGAGGGTCGAAAGTTCCGTTGGCCAGGGAACGGATGTTGTTATCGTACAGAGACCTAGAAATGAGAAAACCAAAAGGTCAGTTTCCAGAATTAAAAAAAACAGGGTTTTGGCAAAATTGCATAAGAATCATGAATGGGCACAGATTCTAAACAAACAAAATCGAAAAGGATTATTTTATTATTTTCATTTGTCAAGCTTTGTCAAAAGCGTTGCTCCAACAGATTGGTGGATCAGAAACGCATACCTTCAAACTTTTATATGCAGAAATGAAATACAAACATGGCCAGACGCATTAAACAGAGTAGAACCAGAAAAAATATATATGTTAAACGGAGAAATTGGCTTTAAAAAAATTGTTAAAAAACATGTACAATATCATGTGCCACCTGAATTTTATCAAGTATGTTATATACATTACGTGTTTAACGTAACCTAACATCCTTCAATTACTGATTATTATATAAGCTGCAGCTATCATTACACTGTACTTGATCATGGCATCTTACTGAGACGATAGATTGTCAGTGTACAGTATAGTTATAGGTTTGTGTTAGTTCAAGTCAGGATTTGAAGTAAATGAAAAGGAAATGAAAGATTTAAAAACATGCAATGACAAATACAGCACATGTATATCCCATCATACTCTTGCAATCAAATGCACTTTCTAATTTCAACCGTCATTCATTCGATTACGGCTTTAATTAGTTTTTGTACATCTCATAAGTAGGATTTTTGCTTGAAATCCAATAAATCAACACAATCTCATGCATACAATATCTTTAAAGTGCAAGGGCGTAGATATACTGTAGATTGTCAAAGAGGGTTCAACCTAAGGTTGTATCTACAATATCTAAAGTACAGTCATATTCTCACAATGGGAGGGAAAGAGGGGTTCGATATTCCAACTTCCCTCCCCCCTCCCTTACCTAAGCTGGTGTCTTAATGCACAAAGCCTACTGTAAATATTTGTTAACACATTTAACTTTTCCATATAAAGTTTTTAAAAAATCCACCGCATAGCAGCCGTGAATATTACTCAGATTCTAAAAAACAATTTCTGTCTCTAATGACCAAGCGATACTTCATACAAACTGAATATCTTCATGGCTGGCTAGCTTAGAAAGCATGATTAAAAATCGAAAATTTATTTCCTCAGGGGTCAGGATTTCCGTAAAAAACGCGTCTATCCTGGCGTGCTTCTAGTATTCGTAGAGCCATACTATTTCGGCTGGAAGCAATCCAATCATAGCCGCTTATGGTTCACGTGGGAATGAGAACAGCCACTCGGGAACCTTGTTTCAGTTACTTTTTCCGGCCATTAAATATTAACGAAAAACAAATTTGCCACGTTCAGTAAGGGGTCATTCAAAAAGGACGTCCAATTTATGTAGGGGGTATGGGGGGATTGGTTGAGTCACGGACACAATGTGGACAGGGGGGAGGGAGGGGGTATGACCAACTCGGACGTCCGCTCGATAAACAAATGCCAAATAAAATAAGTTCCCAAAGTAAAAGGGAAATTGAGTGCAATATCATATAGGTGATGCGTTATAAATTGCAAAAGCCAGTGAACGGGGTACCTCCAGTCTTGGAAAACCTGGTAAAGTCAGAAAAATTTCCAAGTTTTCCCGAGGACAAATTTGCAACATTTTCCTCGTTTTCGAGTACAGGTTCGTCAAAATTTTCAACAGTAAGTTTCCGAGGAGAAATTTACAAAATTTCCGACAGATTCTGAGGAGAAATTTACAAAATTTCCGACAGATTCTGAGGACAAATTGGCAACACTTTCAAAACTTTCCGAATACAATTTGTTTTTATGTTTCGGACGTCCGAATGGGGGGAGGAAAGGAGGGGGGAGGGAGGTCCTGATAGACCATGCAGACACAATGCGGGTAGGGGGAGTCCAATTTTGGGAAAATTTTGAGGGCGTCCTTTTTAAATGGCCCTTTCAACTTTAATTCGGTAGAACAGTTCAATATCATTTTTATTCATCTTTTATGTATTGATTATTATGTTTTTGCTCTTAGAAACTTCAGTCGAAATTGAAAGTAACAGTTTGAGATCTGCGATAGTTTGGTGATAGGTTTACAGTAATAGACGGTGTTTTCTGATCCTTGTCCTTTATATACAGTACCATTACCTGCAGTGAATACTGTGAGAATTTTGATTTCAATAAAATTTCAGCTACCCTCGCAAACTATACCAATACGCCAAACACATCACACACAAAATTAGCACGGCGTTTCTTTATAGGAATAAAAGCATTTTTCTTAGTATAATGCACACTTTACTGGTAAAGATGTATAGGCCTGCATGCATGCAAACGGTTGGAAGGCGATTCCTCGGAGCAATAAAATCATTGTTTTATTTCCATAAAATGTAAATATGAAATAACATGTAATCATGCGAAGGCAAAATTATAGACTAGGAGAAATATGGGTTTGAAAAAAGAACGGCAATTCATCATAATTGTGTCTCGTTGAAAACGGCAAGGTGTTCCCAGCCACTTTAATGCAACGATCAATCGTTCCGCATTTGCTACGGATTCGTATAGTTGTGTATATACCGAACATTTTCCACGCGAACAGAAAGCACTATTTTATTAAGTTTGCATATTTGCAAGCATTGCATGCTTAACTAGCTTCTACGAAAGAAGCAATTCGAATATGTAGCATTTGTATTCAAAGCGCGAGAATTTAGTTGTGAAGCGGGATTCGCATATTAATAGAGGGGCCTGCAGGGGGTTCCGATCTACCCCCCTTCCAACCCTTTTCCCGGGTAAGACTCCAAGGATTCAACTTACAATTGATGTCATTCCGTTTTTAAACGGCAGATTATTAGGCAAAAATGCACCGCAAATCCATAATTTGTTAGATAGTTTTGAAAAGAAAAAAATACCAATTGCACCTGCGGCTTTTTTTCTTTACACTATCGTGCGAATACAATCATGCACCAAAAAAATTCCCAGAAAGTTTACATTATTTGTGTTCATGATTTTTGGTTTGGCAGATATTCAGTGATTTCGAAAATACTCCTGCATGGTGTACAAATATCAATACGTTATGAAGAAAACATATCCTTTACATGATATGAAAAATATCCTGCAATGAAAAATCGGAAATTTCCCATTGAAGATTATTTATTGACAATATATACAAATTGTTTGTTGAAATGATGGAATTTCACATCGATTTCACAGCGTCAGCCCGAAACTTTATTTTAAAAAAATAATTGAAAAAATATATAAATTACTCCCGAAAAGTAAACTTTTGCTGAAAACATTGAAAATAAAATTTGCATATAGAAAAATTGCGTTTTTTTTGCATCATCACTCAACAGAAAGTTGCAGTTTTGCATGTGACCAGTATCTGATTACTATATCAATTACATATAGGGTCACACAAAAATTTCTTCAAATAAAGGATGTGCACGAATTTCTTAAAATATATACAGGCCAAATATGAAATGTTATTAAATCTGGGCTACCCGAACTTGAATAAATGAAATTTCAAGTCACGTTTACGCATGCTTTAGGTGAATAATGTAGTGTACTTTAAATGCGTGCAATGAAATTCCAGTTCCTTGAAGCAGAAATGAAAAGACACGCTAAAATCCCTCAAATAAATTATAGCGCTTAGAAATATTCCGAACTACAAGCAATCGAGAATAGCTAAGCCTTGTAAAATGATCACATGATCCCTCAATTAATTCCTTCTCGAAATTAATTAACTGCAGGGTTCACTGGAGCATTTTCTAATTAAGATTTCAATCAAACGAAGAGTAATGGATATTTTGATGGATGCAATATGCTGTAAGCGTAGCTTAATAAGTATACAGCCATTTCGAATATGCGCGAGGATTAACCCAAGGCCTCTTTTCATTGCAATTACATTAAGTTGAAATGATCTTGACGTCACGAACAAGGTCAGCCATCTTTACTTTGCGAACAAATTGAAAACAATACATTCTCCGAGCATCGAGAAAATTCACTGCCCGCGAACTACTTGCGATAGGACAGTAAACCTATACGAGGTTTGCAAGTTAGCAGTGTTGGAGAAACACTTGTACCATCTGTGCAAAACACGATGGCATTCGGAAACTAAATATGATATCAATTATATATAGTTAAACCTGACGAGGAATTTAGAACTACACTTTTAAGTTTATAAAATGTTCTGTTAGTTAATTTATAAACGTTCTGAAAAAACTTTTTAAAATAACTTCATCAAAGCTATGTGAAACATATACAGTGCACTGCAGTATGATAACAGCGTGTTATGTCAATTTTGCAACGATATTGTTCGGGGGACATACATCCGGAATAAGCAGCATATCAATATGAGCTCAGCAATTGTTCAATTCTAGGGTTAAACAACAAAGTATGTAGCATTACTTACATGTTACGATTGGTTTCTACAATTTTGAATTTGATCAAGGCAAGTAATTTAAATGAACTGTATATCGTCTTGAAACTTATAAAGTAATTAGCATATTCTCATGCAACAGACATTTGTTTCCGTTTCTTAAAAGTTACATATGAAAGACATATTGCCAACACGTTTCATACATTACAATAAAAATGTGTCGATTTTTTCCAGGGTTCTAAAAACTTGCACAAAACTATGGTCAGTATACGCTAAAGACATAGAAAAATAGTTCTGTCCCCACGGGCATTGCCATAGCAACAAAGTTTGTGCCACCCGGGCTTTATTCGGAAACAAAAGCGTGGCCAAATATCCATAACTCATATATGTTGACCTTTCCAAAGGGCAACGAAAATCGATTTATGCGTTCTGCAATTTTATAGTGAAAGTTTATAGAGCAGCGTTGCGTAGAAAGTTGATGAACAACTATAACTTTTCTACGAAGCAGCTTGCCAGGGGCTACAATTAATGCCAGATCGCGCAGATTTATGGCAGTACGATTGATATACGAGGCAGCTAATAAAATCTTACTTTGCAATACCAGAGCTGAATAATCGTATGATTTCTGCTTAGCTGGCGCTTAAAGACTCGCTGCATGGGCAATAATTCAAAAAAGTACTAACCCTAAATGGGAGATGCTCAACAGACGATTAACTTAATATGGAAGTTGTCCAACTACGCAGAGCCACAAAGCTCACGAAAGAGCAAGTTGGGCCGCTGAAGATCAAGGAATGGCATATTAAGGATTTTCACCAAATTAATGGTATTATACGTTCACCAACTGGTGTTGATACGAAACCAAAATTCTTTCACATCCAAAGTTTTTTGCATCATCCAAAACTTGCTCGTGTTCACTGAAGTGTTTAATGCCACCAAAAAAAACTAATGTATATGTGAACTCGTATATCATCCCTAAGACGCTCGCCCTAAAAACACCAGAAGAGAAATTGAAAAAAAAAATATATACATGTATATATATATATATAGGCTATCCACTGCACCGATGAATTTTCGTCAAGTTTTCCGTGCCTTTTCATATTCACACTATAGTCTTTTTCGAAAGCGCGTCACATTAGGATTTGAGAGATTTCCTATGCAAATGACATTTTACGCGTGTGAAATTGTTCGTAATGTTTATGACTCCCAATCACACGTGTCAGTTCATCAAAAATAAATCCTTAATACTCTTATAATGCAAATGACTTTCTACCAAGTGTCTTTTATTCTCCGAAGAAAATCCGCTTTGCCAAGAATAGCGATTTGAAAGATTTAGTGGAAATACAGCGTTTACATGTTCTACAAATTGCTCCTAATGAAATTGACTTTTATAGCAAATGTTTCACTTTCTCGTATACAGCTAAACCCTTTAGTCGCAAACTAGGACGTGAAAGATGGGAGACTTAACGAATTACAATTTTCATGCTAGATTGCTTAAAACGCAAATTATTTTCCATTCGAGATATTACAGATATATGCATGCGTGTATAATACAAACGAGTACAAGTACTTCTTGTTCCACATCAGTCATTTCATCTAACATAATTTAACATACAACATACAGTATATAACTTAATTATTAACTTAAGATACTTGTAAAATTATGACGAAAAGCGTATATGATTTTGTATCAAATGTCTGAATTTCTCCATATTATAACCTATGTACATGGTTTGTTTTAATAATAATAATGCAGATGTTAATTGTCATTTAATATTGCTTATATATGTAATGCCAATTTCGACTAATTTCAAAGTCGCATATATCTTACAATAATTTAAATTAAAATTATACATTACTAACGAGTTGTCTGCTCTTACCTGCAGAGAATTCATAATAGCATGTCAAGAATAGAGATTTGGATGACTGAACTGTAAACAATTAACACCCACCCCTGAATAATATGTGGCGCTGCTAACTACGTGTACTTAAAACACCAGGTATTTTAATCTCAAATTCCTGACAAAATCAGCGTTAAGTTCCATTCTCCGTGAATCCGTAAATTGTTCGTGCGTGGAACAACTGACTTTATGCAGAGTTACGCATGGGGCTACTGTCACGTGAGCTTTTTATGGAATCAACAACTAAAAGTAGTGCCTCTGCACTGCCTGTATATACGGGTAATTTTTGCCAATGAAATGAATGCAATGTCACGTGATAAAATATGCATACTCTATGATGATACTGACGTCATCTGCATAAGGTCCGTTGCACTAGAATCCACGGGTCATTTGCTTCCAAAATAAGCCGACAGATGGAGGGTAGATCGGTGGCGGATTCGGGGTAATACAAACGTGACTTTATCAAACGTGTTATTTCGTTCATAACTCAAATTAAGCCTTTTTATGGCATCAATTAGGATTTGGGGATTAGCGGACTGATCTCGTGCAAAGTTCGAGATCTCGCCCAAAAGTACTATCGCACGCTTAGCCGAGAACTGAGATCGCTAGAGCGAAAATTCGTAAATTATAACCTTTCTACGACATGGTTGCAATTAAAACGCTTACTGCCTCGCAGTTGACTGCGATGTCTCGCAGTTTCGCGTTATGGCGCGAGATGATTTGCGGGTTGCCGATGTCAAAAACGCCGTCGCCGGCGCGGGCCTCCGTACATAAATTTGTAGTTTCGCACGCAGCGAGCGATGTGCAAAGCGCTGGAACGGAATGGGAGTTTAATTCCGCTTCTGGATGGGCCCGCTAGGACCATTAGAGCAATCGCACTATTTATTTCGGGCATAGTAATAAGTATAGTTTTGCCGAGGTATTGTCTCACGGCTCATTATTGATCGAGATTATGCGCAAAATGGCACATTAGGCGAAACAAATCAACTTTTTTTGTACTGTGCATCTCCCTAGAAAATGCCTAATAGCCCGCTTTTGGGAGAGGGTGGAAGATATATTTCCAACAAAAACGAACCAAATGGGTTCGTAAGAAGACCAAATAAAGCCTAAGAAAATATATATACGTCATCCGCATTTTTTTTCTATAAAGAGAATGATGTCTCGAATTTATTTAATTTGCGCGAGAGTCACGGATGAGCCCGGAAGCAGAACCAATGGCAGGAAAGGCAATTTATTGTCCGATCTGAACGTACGGTGTAGAGAAAAACAAATTAGGGGAATTTCCTCACGCTATACATTTTTAAAGACAGAATTTGTCTTTAAGTTCAGATAAATGGGTGCGCATACATGTATACTGTATTTGCTTCTCATAAACTTGTAGTGGAAAAATGGAGAGTATATATAGCCTGCAGTATACATGTACGTTATTCCGTTAAGGTCGTACATTTACTGCTTTAACGTTATTGTACACTATTGTAGACATTACAACAAAATAGAACTAAGCACTTTTTTCGCCAACGGATGAGAACACACAGAATGCTTACTTTCGACGTGCTTGTTTCAGTTTTTTTCCTGCTTGTTTTCATCTTTGGGGCGCACAATGAACGCGGATATCAGCGTGATGGTCAGTGTGCTTGGTGGTGCCACATGCGTATTAGCATCTCATGATGAGTGCAGGACACGTTTTTACGGTACATAGGCGGCATACAATCTACGGCTGCATTTTTGACCAATAATGATCTTGTGTGCTACTCTGTGTCTTACAAATCTGCTTTCAGATTCCCAAAAAATAAAGTTCAAAACATTCTTAAAAGCTTAAAACGCTTCTTGTAAGCTCAGCCTGGCTTGGCTAAGCTTTCTTTGTGTGCGCTCTCATTTAAAACGCATGCCGCATTCTTATCTCTCTTGGTGGCGTTGTTGTTCGCCGAGTGGTAAGCGCCTGCAATAAGAATTCAGTGTGTTCTCACCTTAGGAACGTAAAATTGTGACCAAAATTCGAATTTTTCGAACACAATATTACTTAACAGAAACCTAAGCGCGAAGGAACTTTCGGAATACATTTTGAAAAGAATATTGCCGTTAACCACACCAAAATATATAATTTAATTTAAAGAAAACAACCGAAGATTTCTTTTCCAGAAAGCTTTTTGCTATCACTAGTGTCCCATCCGACACCTTATAGCCATGTTGCCATATTTATTACATTTGTACTCAGACTGTTTGAATATACTATACTAGTAGAGCCATTGAGTCTATGATTGCGCTTTTCTAAAGAAAAAGGTTTACTATATATAAACACGCATTTGCAACATCGAACATTTTTATTTCATCGATAAATACAGACTCCTGTTCTAAAATTGCTAAGAGTATGTTCAAAACAGATTGTTAATCTGCAGTTTAAAAGTTTTATTGCCAGCTACTCCAAAAACATCTTTACATCTTCACTAGCTTTTCATCGCATAATTCCTCTTTTTTTTTAAAAAATGGAGCACTTTTTCTGCTGTTGTCAAAGCAAGACAATGCATTTTCTTCTTTATGTGAGCTGATATATTTTTAACCATGCCCTAGTTTGTTGAAACAGAAAACGCCAAAGCCTCTTTAAACATTTTGCAATTAATTAAGCTGAAATAACAGATGCTTCACCCAAAGTGCATGTTGGCAGTTTAAAGCATCCAGACCACGCTTTCCACATCTATAGATTCAATTGGACTTTGAAGAAGACACAAATCCCATTTCCATTTATCACTTTACATACAGTATACCTAATACATATTGTACGAACGTACCTTTTGAAATAAAGCAGGTTCTCAATGCAACCCTTAATTCCAATTGTTTTTCAGCGATCTGGTACTTTTTTCCGGACTTGAACCATGCAGTACTAAATTTCTCCGCGGTATAGCAACACTGGTCTATCGATCCCCCAGCAAAAATGTGCCCTAAACCGTTTCTGATGGGGTTCGAGTTAATTACGAATCGATTAACGATCAAAGAAAGTATTTAAGGCCGACAAAGCGGAGTGCAGTGATTAAGGGAGCTGAAAGGAAATTCCCAATTCCGATAGCAGTAAAAGCACTTAAAAACTGCGGAGGAAATTATTTGGAGCCAGCGCAGAATGGAGCATCCAATCAGACAAAAGACGACACTCGCGTTCCAATATCACGCTCACTTGGCCTATACTCTTTAACTGCTACAGGAGTTGGATGAGAGATTTGCAGATACTAATGGCGCATTCGGATAGGTCAATCTGATGTGCACCGGTGTAGGCTACAACCGCCACAAGGCTACAACAAAACAAGCCGATTTAACAGAATTATGCCTCACATTGTAGCCCACACCGGTGCACACCATGCAGATTGACCATCCGAATGCGCCATTAGATGAGTTTTTGGCGGTAAAAACATCTTTCTAACATCTGACCCACTAACGCATTAGTGTGAAGTTGGTTTTGTTTTAACTTTTTGTCGCCCGTGTTTTTTTTTGTTTTTTTTGGAGCTCACAAGCTCGCCAACTTGTGGTAGGCTATATTCGCATTTTACCCTTTTACCATCAATGGACTTATGCAGATTTCATGAGCGTGTCATTTCATTAATTCCATTGGCAAAAGTTACCCAGGAAGCATGCTATTTAGTAGTTGATTCGATGAAAATATCACGTAATACAGCC
>JAQGAO010002421.1:0-19779 GCA_034697705.1 Ommatoiulus sabulosus
ATAGCTCCACCATTGGCACCATGTGTTCAGAAATTTCTGAACGACCCCTACCGGGAGGGGTTTCGATCCCCCTTAAAAATGACAAAATTTTTAAAAAAGATTTTGAACAATTTAACATTAATGCTTGAGAAATTTTAAAATTCCTACATTTTTATTAGCATTAACCATAGGTGCAACGCCTGTTGTTGCCAAAGACCGGAGCCAAAGAGACTCCAGATATACACATCTATGTAGATATTAACTTTTTTAACCTTATAAATAAAAATTTTATTGCAAATTTTTGTTACCGAAATTCGATAAAAAACCAGGCATAAATTATATTTATATATTGTTGCACATGTGTACCCTTTTAAAGGAGGATGCAATACTTCAGTAGCGTCTGCATGCTCAGACATATTCCACAAGAAGGCGCTCAATGCCACGTGCTCGCTAGACACGTCCACCTTTCAGAAAAATAATTCAAATTAACGTTCTTCACTGTTAAGGATAATTAATGCATTGCCACGCTTGCTTGTTAACGCATGTTTTCACACGTTTTAAAGTTTAATTACAACTTTTTACTCAACACGTTCGTTTCTTTCTTTTGGGAATATTCGTTTCCAAAGTGGTGACCCGGAATTTTGAACTCGCGACGCACATAACCTGTTCTTCATCGCAAAACCAACACCATGGAATCCTCGGACACGCCAAACTTGCCTGCCAATATCGCCGAGTCTCGTTCCACGCACCCCCATTCTTGTGAGAACCCGGGTTTATGGTTTTGCCAGGTAGAGGCCCTTTTCTGCTCTGTGGGCATCATGGCCGATGACACCAAATATGATCACATCATCAGTGCCCTGGATTCAGCTGTCGCTTGCCAGATAAGCAACATGATTGTCTCACCTCCAGGGAAAAATAAATAAGCAACACTGAAAGTGCATATCATTGACCAGTTTGCTGATTCAGAGACTAAACATCTCCAGATCCTCCTTCAGTAAATCTCCTTGGGGGACAAGCACTTTTCAGACTTGCTGCATGAAATGCGGGATCTTGCAGGCACACGGATGGTCGACTCCCTGCTGCGCGATCTTTGGATACTGTGCCTCCCATCTTGCATCCACAACATTCTGACCATCTCGCTGGAGCCCCTCGCAGTCCTTGCCTTAATGGTGGATAAGGTGTGCGAATCCATGCAGGGTTCAAGCCACATCGCAGCCTCATCAGCATCGTTGATTCCAGCACTGGTGCAGCCGACCCCGCCCCCGGCCATGCCACCAACGGCATTTGAATTACGGGTCAATGCTCTGACCACGACGGTTGCCGCACTAGTGACATCTATAAAGCAGCTCCGCATCGACATTGGCAGCCAGTCGCACCACCGGTGGTCATTTTCTTGTGGCTGGTCAAACTACTGTGACCGGTCGGCCACACTGAACCGAGACCATGGAGATCTAGACCTGTGCTGGTACCACCAAACATTCGGAAATGCAGCTGGCCAATGCCGATCACCCTGCCGACACCGATCGGGAAACTAGAGCGGCTGCCGCTCGTCGCTACCAGCGGCGGTAGCCACACCACACATCGCCTCGACTTGACATACCTACCTTCCAGTCAATGCTTCCTCATTGACTCCGGCACCGGCATTTCGGTCATTCCGCCAACTGCCGAGGAAGCACGTCGCCCACCGGACCCTTTTTCCAGGACAGTCAATCTCGGACTTCGACGCTCGTTCTCCTGGCCGTTCATCTTTGCGGCAGTCTCCCAGCCCATCATTGGCTCGGACTTTCTAGCCAAATTCCACCTACTTGTCTTCACAACCCCATATTTTGATGACATTCTCGTAGCGTCCAGCGACGATGATGCCCACCTTGACCACCTGAAGATTGTTTCCTTCCTTGGATTTGAGGTCTCCGCGGCAGGCATCCATCCACTCCCCGAAAAGGTGGCTGCAATTAAGGACTTTCCAGAGCTGACTGAAGTGTGAGACATACGTTGCTTTCTGGCCATGCTTAACTTCTACTGCCGCTTTGTGTCAC
This sequence comes from Ommatoiulus sabulosus, assembly GCA_034697705.1. Taxonomy (NCBI): domain Eukaryota; kingdom Metazoa; phylum Arthropoda; class Diplopoda; order Julida; family Julidae; genus Ommatoiulus; species Ommatoiulus sabulosus. The sequence goes on from JAQGAO010002421.1 coordinate 2,016, forward strand.
ATGCCGCAGAGAATCAGGCCATCCTCAACAATACCTGAAGGACAGCAAAAAAGAACAACCACCGACCAATCATCTGGTCCAACACTTCTCAGCTAGCTTTTGCTTGCTGCAAGCTTGACTTTGCCCAGGCTGCCACCCTGGCTCACCCATCTTCCGATGGTCATCTGTCCCTGATGGTAGACACCTCCGACGTAGCGCTGGGTGCCATACTCCAGCAACTTAACAACGGCGAGTGGCAACCACTCGGCACTTTTTCGAAGATCTCACCTCATAAGCGCAATTATAGCACATATGACCGCGAGCTTCTTGGTGCCTATGCCGCAGTTCGCCACTTTTGTCACATGGTGGAAGGCCGCGCCTTCACCTTGTACACGATCACAAGCTGCTGATGATTGCCTTTATCACAGCAATCGGACCGTTCCTTGCCACGCCAACTGCAACAGTTAGACTACCTCACGCAATTCACAACCAACATTTGCCACATCAAGGGCTCGGAGAACATCGTTTCAGATGCACTTTCACGCTTTTTAGCAATCAAACCTCCGTCACCTCTTAACTTCTCCCAGCTAGCCAATGCACAGGACTCCGACCAGGAGCTGCAGCTTCTCCTTCGCAATCCAGCGACAGCGTCTCTGGTCCTCCATTCAATTCCGCCTGTGTAGGCACACAGGGAGATATTCTGCAATGTTTCACAGCTGAACATCCCCCCATTTTGGCCATCATCATTTTGACGGGCGGTGTTCGACAGCCTGCAAGGACTGTAGCACCCCAGCATGTGCACAACCACCAAGCTGGTGACCAGCTGTTTTGTCTGTCCAGCTGTAAAGGCCAACTGCACTTCTTGGACCCGCTCCTGCCTTAGCTGCCAGCGATCAAGTGTTGCAACACACATCCTCAGCGCTCGGCTCGTTTACTCTACCAGATCAGAGGTTCGAGCACATGCACATCGCCCCGGTGAGACCGCTTCCATCAACTCAGGATTTTAGCTATGCCCTCACCTGCATCGCCCTCTACAAACCATGCTGGCCAGAAGTCATCCCGATCACCAACATCACAGCTAACATGATGGCCACAGCATTCGCTTAGGGCTGGATTGTGCGTTTTGGCTTTCCAGCTCAGATAACAACCAACCAAGGCCGACAATTTGAATCGTTCCTCTTCGCAGCCTTGTCAGCCATGCTGGGAGCGGAACGCATCCGAACCACACCGTACCACCCAGCCACAAATAGGCTGGTGGAGCGATTTTATCGACAGCTAAAGGCCACCATCAAATGCCACGGTACGGAGAATTGGGTTGATGTCTTACATCGGCCATTAAAGAGGACACCGGCATCGTTTCTACAACTGAGCTAGTTTACCGGACCACACTCGCCTCCCTGGGGAATTCTTTGAACCTGGGTCGACTTCGGTGGACCCGACCACCTTTGCAGGTCAACTCCGAGAGACCATGAACCAGCTTTGACCGATGCCCACGGCCGCCCGGCCATCTTCATTCCAGCAACTTGGCAAACAGTGACGCACGACCTCGACCTATACGACGCGATCCGCCACCCACTACAAACACCTTACGACAGTCCATTTGCCGTCATAGCACGCTCCGATAAGACATTCCGTCAGCATCAGGGGGAGACGTTCAACCAACGGGATAGACCGAATCGAGCTCGCAGCCTCCGATGACACAGCATTCCCGGACGTCCCGCACCAACTGCCACCGGTGACCCCGGCTTCCCCTTTCCAATCGATGGCACCGACGACCCACCCGCACCTACAACGGAACAAGAACCCCCTTGCAGGTGACGATGTGTAGGTCGACGAGTTCGTTTCAACATCAAGCACTTGTAACGTTGTCACTGGTTGGTTAGTACTGTAGCGTCTGCATGCTCAGACATGCGCCACAGAAAGGTGCTCAATGCCACGTGCTCACTATAGACACATGCGCCTTTCAAAAAAAATAACAAAAGTTGAATTCGCGTTTTTCTCTTTTAGGAAAATTCACGCATCGCCACGCTTGTTTTTTAACGCTTGTTTTCACACATTTTACTGTTAAATTAAAATTTTTTACTCAATGCGATTGTTTTTTTCTTTTTGGAATATTGATTTCCAAACTTCTTATAATCTTATACATATCTGTACAAGTACTGTATATAAGATCATGCAATACAGGCATTGGGTGGCTGGGCCACGTCCCCAACATTGATAAATAATTTGCCAAAAATAATTTTTAATTACTGGAAAACCTATTGAGCCTAAAATCGTATGAGAAAGAAACATATTTGTACGAAAAACACAACATCTTAAGCTAATGCGTGCAAACGTTCAAGAGCAACTCGATCCATGTATACGTTTCTAAAATGAAAGGTTACAAACAGGTTTTAGTGGTAACATTCCCTTCCTCCATTGATGAACACCATCCCCACATAGAAAGCTGATCAAAAGATATCAAAAAGACGTAATTATTTGGTCATTTTTAAAAATGACGTCGATTCTAAAAAACATGACGTAAGAAAAGGCCCTCAATTATTGATAAAAAATCTTACTTGTAGGTAAAAAAAGCTCATAAAGATTTCAATTTCTGGTCTTATTGACCAGAGATTGAAATCTTTATGGCCAATGAATGAATTTTTTATCAATAAATGAGTTTTTTTACCAAGGAATGACGTGTTTTTTTTACCAAAAAGGAGGGACATAATGATGTCAGTTTCCGATAATTTTTTGGTCATAAATGACGTACATAATTGACGTCATTTATTTGGTCATTTTGCTAACTTGGTCGATTCTTCAACAGCACTACACTTTATCAAGATAGGTGGTTCCAATTGAAGTTTTGGCATTGTGTCAGGTATCGAGCCATATTCAGCTGTATCTTGATTACGACAAGTATACTTGCAGTACTTACTGGATCCTGGCTTGTTTCTGCTGTTTCTTGTGCTAGGCGATGCGCATTTCAACGGCGAAAGCTGTTGCATTACACTCAAACACCCCTGACACCGCAGTGTATTTGCCCCTGTCACCGTATCCCCACTAACATGCAGCTTATTTTAGATATTCAGGCGTTGTTGCCTGCCAGACTTACCAACCAGACTTGCAGAGATCGATACGTCAACGTCCGTCAGTGTAATGCTAGAGACTACTTCAATCCCAAAAAGTTCTTCATGGCCTAGCCGTGGAGGTTATAATTCCGATGACCTCTTTGTCCCTCTCGTAGCCCTCTGGAAAGTGCACTGATGTCGTCATTGTTTCTGGAGGCGAGAAGGAAATTCCTTTATCGTTGAAGAATTCAAAGGCAAATGAATTGCGGTACCATAAAACCAATCCGTGTAATAGGACCATATTTCAAAACTACGGAATATCGTAGATGAAACGCCCTCATCTTTCTGACTTTTTGGCGAACGCACCAAACCGTACATATTACAGAAAATTGTATGTTTTACATACATCATATATTAATATGAATCTGATACTATTGCTGATTTTTATTGCCATATAGAGTCATATACAGTTCATATGAATATGAGAAGCAATAATATTTTTAGATTACTTGAGCAATTTTAGAACAGCACGAGATTAAAGGCAAAAAAAATAGGCCTAGTTTTGAATTAAATTTCAATCTTATTTTATGTTGTTCTGGATTTCTGGTTTACCAGCACTTCTTAGAGATGGCATTGCGTCGAATTTCTTGAATGGTTACGTGTGTAACCATTCAAGAAATTCATGTACATGCCCTTGAAGTGTCGCCCCTTAGCCAGTCTAGACGTGACTTCATTTCAGGACACGTTGCTAAACACACCAGAATTGATATAATTAATTACAATTCATGATTTCAGGATTCCGGTTATGGTTGTCGTCATAACCATTTCGCTACCTGGTGTGGGAAAGAATTTAAACATCTTTAACAAAACTGTAGAAAGAGCTGTGCTTTTTTGTGTGCTTATCATTGAAAAGCTGCACCCTGTATGTACTCAGTACATGTACTGTAGAACTAGAGTCCCAGACTGTAGAGCCCTAAGCACTTTTGCTGGTTTAAAAACGAATGGTTTCCAAGAAATCGGAACCTGTCGACTACTTGCCGTGCAAAATTTCCGCTTTGCTTCCTGAACAACTTTGCAGAGCTTAAATTTTGCGTTAAAGTAATAAGGAAAATTATCCATTTTCCGTTTCATCCTACTTTAAATTCCTTTGTACATGATGTACCACAGAGTTTCCTGGTATTAATCCGTCAACTCTGTAATTTTAGAGGTTAAGACCAGTCAGAACATACGGAAATTACCGCGAAACCCTGTTAAACAATCGTTGACTCGTCACGTTTTGTTTCAAGGTAGACGTTTCAGAACATACACACCTTGAAATTAGTCAAGAAACTTGAAAGTTGTCTGAACTATCGTAACTTTCGTAAGATAAGCAAGTTCGACGTTGTGAGTAAAACCGTTCTTTTGCAAAACAACGATAAGATACTGACTGCACCTTAGCTACTTTAATGTATACACGATTAAATTACTCAAGAATTTAACCAAAATTTTTGCCATATTAGTTTAAGGTTTAAGAAGTGCCATATCACTGAGTGTCATAGTTGAATTGTGTGCTCAGTCTGCCAGCATTGTTTTTTAATGAAATAGCATAGGAATATCCATCATATATGTACCTTATTTTGCCAATTATTTTTTTTAGTTTGGAATGCCACAATATCTAGAAAAAAGTTGGTTTTTTTTGCTAACGTATTGTACAATGACAACTATAGACTTGTCAATTTCATAACTGCTAACAAATGGTTTCGTACAAGTATGATGAATGTCTATGATATATGGTATAGTAAACATAGTGAAGGTCGTTTATGACCTGTAATTTAAAACTATATTCGTCTTTTGAAAACCGATAGGCGTCAGTAAATTGGTGTTGGTTTTAGCAAATACTTTTTTACTTACTCTTGCCAATTTCGCTTCGTTAGATCCTTTGTCATTCACCGGCGCCTGTCTATACATTTTATATAGCTAAATGTTTCCAAAAAATAACGATTTTCGTTTTTGCGTGTTGCCAGAAACGTCATCAAGAGTTTAATGAGGTTTTCCTGTGAATTCAGAAATGACTTTTCGCAGCCATGCAGGCCGCTAATTCAATAAGGGCGTTTCTTGCTGTTTCAGCTATTTTTTTATTCGTCATTATCAGTTGCGTGATATATGTGCTTTTAATTTAACTTTTCTTCTGACCTATTGCATGGGTGACTACATATACATGAATTCACAAAGAACATTCAAATTATCATCATTAATCGTCATCGAATTGAACAGTTCTCGAGCGACGACGTGCACAACAAAATACAGCAGAAAGGAAGTTAACTAAAGTATAGCTGCACAAAACTCAGTTTAATTAAACAGTGGATTTCTTAAATGGACGCTTAAAAAGCATTTTCAGTCTTTGTTACATGATGGTACTCAAGTCTCGAGTGTTTTTTGTTGTGGTAATTTTTAAACTTTATTTCGATGTGACGTATCCAATCATTCTTTCAAGGATAATATGGAAAAATAACCCGAATAACAATGGAATGATCTGTATTTCGAATGAACAGTTGCTGACTTTATATAGTGTATGTACTGAGTTGATTTGAATTGAACATGTTCAAACAATCCTCAAAAAATACGCTGATAGAAGCTGTACAAATCGTACTTTGGAAGTCGTTATGTCACGTGTGCAAATCGACACGCTAATTGTTTAAAAAAACTCACTTTGCACACATGACTTCACGACTGTCAAATCGCGATTCCTACATGTAAAATCAAAGTTTTTTCTAAACATTAACTGGAAATATCAGTTGATTTTGTCAGCATTTGAGATACCCCTAACTTTTTAGTGTTTCATAATCCAAAGTAATGTGATCCAAAGTTTATGAACATGACCTTGTCAATGAAATACATGTACATGTGTACATGTACATTACATTAAATTTCAAAACAATCCATGTCATCGTGTCCAATTCGAACGTTGAAATTTCATTATTTCATCATATTTTCCCCATAAACCTTGTTTTAATCGCTAGTCAAGTTGGACTGAACATGGCCATGACTACTAAATGGGATTGATACACGGGCCATTTGATTTATACAGCCAAGTGAGGTTTTTTTACCAACACTGTGGCTAGTTCTTCATGGTGAGGGTTTCTGGTGCCCAGGGTGACATTGCCGGACATCGTCCCGTCGCGCCCACGCGGTTCTTCAAAACCTAATTAGCGTAACGACGGTTGGAGCACGCAGCCGCTCATTTGTTCGTCGTTTGTTGAGCATCGCCAACGCAAAACGATCGTTGCGTACGACCAACGATACTTGCATCGGAAGGCCCCAATACGAACGACATAACACCTGTTCGACGACAACCTTGTGCCACTTGTTTGTCCATTCAGGATAGGTAATTTCATCTTTAAAATGCCGACTGGCAGCTGGGCCATTTGGTCCGGCTGCCTTTGAGCCATACTTGGACAAAGGGCTGTATTTCAGAAGAAGCAGAAAAAAGTCCCAAAACTCGAATTTATGTATCACCTGTCAGAGACAAAAGGCGAACACGCGCAGGCGTGAATGACCATGAAGGGTCACTCTCCAGGAATGTTTTGCAGTGGCCAGTGAAAGGCGAGTGCGAAGAATGAAACTGCAACCTCTCTTTTTATGCTGACCTTCGACGATCACAAAGTGACCTGGTTCGAAATGGTTCATTACTCAACCAAATGGATCGTTATGGTGGAGTTAAGTACAATTGCACAGTTTAAGTCAAGAGACCTTTCTGGAATTTATTCCACCGGCAAGATTCTTGTCACTCGGAATACTTGTACTGTTGAACAGTATTATAAATCAAAAATAGCAATGGAATAAACTCGATTTACAGTACATAATTTGCATTAAATTTTCAGTGTTTACGAAGATTTGTTTGGGAATTTCGAAGTAATTAAATGAAATCCAATAAAGTCTAATAAGACAAAATAAGTTCATTGCAGTGTTAACATGATTCTCGAAATGCATTCACTTTATTTGGTTTCGAATTGAATGCAGTTCTTTGTCAAAGTTTCATCATCAGAAAATTTGCATAAGAAAAATGCAAGTGTAAAAATTTATGAACAATGTCCTTATTTGGTTTCCTAAAATCTACATGTATATGTACAGTATATTTCAATAAAAAATGTGCAAGTGCAAGATCAACGCTAATTAACCGTAGCATGACAAGTGAAAACCTAAAATCTTTCAAAACATTGTTTATTTGCACTATTAAAAACATTTTTAAAATTTTCAAAAACCAGCAATTTTCACCAACAAAAGTCAACTGTTATAGGATTACGCGATACGAGTGTATTATTGAATTGGCCATACCAAGATTTACTTCTAATTTCCTTAAATTGCGTAAATAGAATCACCTTGGCAGAAAGAGGATATTTTGCTGTAAAACAACACTCGAGCGTGTAAATGAACCAGAAAATGTAAAACATTTTTCGCAATTATAATTTCAAATAGTTTGGTTTGTGTGCTAAAATTGTCAGTGGAATAAGTAAGAAACTAGATTGCATTGCATATCAAAACACTGTATGCCCTGTGTATTCTTTCAGTTTTGAGAAAGGAAACTGGGTGCGAAATTTACGCAGATTTAATACTTCATAGACATATTTGAACAGTGATATTTTCAAGAATTCTAACGTCCATAAAAATAATAAAAAAGAGAGATTGACGCATTGTTTTCGGAGAATACAATAGGTTGGGTTTTTAAAAAGTTTTTTTTAAAAAATTTGCTACGTTGTACAATCATGTTTGTTGTTGTCCATAAATGTTCAACTTTGCCTTGTGTGTTTTACCACGGTGATAATAGAGGCAGGCGCTTTCACTCTCGTGAATTAATCTCGACGAAATCGTTGTCATTTTTGGCGTTCAATGACTTCGCTTTGCCGCCGCAATTTCTTGGCAAAATTCCAGTCTAAATAAATAAAAATACATATAAAAAAATCTGGCTAGACTGGATCTCTTCAAGACGTGCGAAAGACGTTCAACAACGCCTTCGAGCTATTAGTTGGTCGATGATCCGGCAGGGGGCGCACCTTGGCAGACTTAATTGTGATTCCCATAGACTGGGATTCTGGTTCGATAACCCCCGCCCACAGCAAACTTGCATTTGTCATGCTTTTCAAAATTTAGGCAATTTATGAAGAGGGCGGGATGACTTATGGGGAACCTGGAGACATCATAAGTGCATGCAATGTTTAAATTTCGAAATTTAATCGTGCGAAAAAAATGCTATTGGATAATGTATGAACAAAAAATGGCCATATCACGACACTACAGATATATACAATTTACCATATCACGTCATTGTTGCAAATCATGTACATGTAATAGAAGAATAGGGTGCCCTATTCTTCTTGTAATGCATCCCAACTGTCCTTACTGTAAAGTACAAATGTTGTCAAGCACATGGAAATTCCCACATCGAAAAAAAAGCTTTAGAAATATATTTTTATAAATGCATTATTGTAATAATAAATGTATTTTAAAATACATTTTTAAAAAACATAAATGTATTTTTAGGTCAAAATATATTTTAAAAGTTATTCAAAATATGTATAGATTGGAACATCCAAAAATATATTTTACAAAACATATAAAAAAATGTAAATTTAATGTATTTTTATTTAAATATATCATTGTAAATACATCGTAAATCTATTTTGCCTTAAAAAATGTATTTTAAATGTATCCCAAGGTATTTTTATTTAGATGTGGGGTAACATTTCATTTATTTTGATGTACAATGTAGAACTATACGTCTTGCTCTGACTTAAGGGGATAGTTTTGCAGTTTCGGATGTTGTAAAAATGTCCGATTATTTTTCCGATTATATGTCCGAAAAAAATGCCCGATTAAATGTACGATTAAAAAATGCGCGATTAAATTTGCGAAAAAAATGTTCGATTAAATTTGCGAAAAAATGTGCGATTAAATTTCCGAAAAAATGTGCGATTAAATTTCCGAAAAAAATGTGCGATTAAATTTCCGAAAAAATGTGCGATTAAATTTGCGAAAAAATTTGCGATTAAATTTGCGATTAAATTTCCGAAAAAATACGCGATTAAATTTCCGAAAAAATACGCGATTAAATATCCTAAAAAAATGTTCGATTAAATGTGCTATAGCACATGGGACATATTTAATCGTCATTCATAAAATTTCTGATGACTTCATCCATTAAAATTCTTATGATGACGCCATTCATAAAATTGATGATGACGTCAATTGTTAAATTAAGATCATGTCGTACGTTATTCCTTACATTTTGATGGTGGCGCCATTATTTACTATGCAGCCCAGATGTACAGTAGTTATTGCAGGGTAGCGCAGATATGTTCCGGTGTCTTTTTTTTCTCCAAGGAGAATAATTCATGTTCCCTGGTTCGTTTTAAAAATTAAAGTACGCGGAAGATTATGTTTAAAAAATAGTACATGAATTGAAACTACCTTTTATAAATATTTTATTTCTTTATATACTCAAGTGAAATACATTGCATGAGGAACGAATTAAGAGTACATCAATCATCAGGCATACAATACAAATACAAACAATTTGTTTAATATTTCCGGCATTTTATGACCATCTTAAAGATCTGTAGCAGTGAATTATTTTATAATTTTCTTTGTCATAGGACCCCAAAGTCAAGTATGTGGACTTGGGAGGAGCGTACGTGGGGCCGTCGCAAAATCACCTCCTTAGAATGATTAAGGAATTGGGAATTGAAACCTACAAAGTGTTCGATGATTTGGGCATGGTGTATTATCATGAACCGGTAAATTAATTAGTTAGTCCTTAGCATGCTTAGAATTTGACAAGAAATCTTGGCCTTTTAGAACAATTCACATGAACAGCGCCATTAATCGTTTTTGGACCACACGTTTTCTGTATTATAAATTTGCACTTACGATGAAAATTTTAAAGTGGAGAAAAAATCCATGCAATTCTAGAAAAAAATTAGAGATTTACAAAAATTAACCATGAAATGCTCACTTAATTTTTGATAAAAAAATGAAAAAAAATCTGCGTCTGGTAATGCTATTTAATACTTTATTATTGGTAATGCTTACGTCTAATAATAATTGGGAGCTTCTTCACACAACTAGTAATGACACATTAATTACTTTTGCAGGGATATCGACAGGTTTTTTCCAAAACCTTATTTCCAAGATTCTGGAATCCATTTCTCAACATGGATATCAACAACTTTTTCAGGAAATTGGATAAAATGGGCGAGGAGGTGATTTTTCAAGAAAACGCAAGTGACGATGGACAATTTCTTCAATATTTCATTAACAAAAGTTTCCTCGTATTCAAATCAGATTCCAATTGAAGCGCCGTGGGATGCTCCCCATGCAGAGGAGTGGGATAAAATGACAGTCAAAGAATTTGGCGAGACGATAATATGGACAAAGTTAGAATCATTTTATCAGTCGTTTATTTATTTTACACAGCGTTACTCAGAGTAATGAAATCCTAATTACTCGCTGCTTTTTTGTTTTTTTATTTAAAAAAAGGACAATGCGCGACATGTTACGCGACTTCATAAATCTCAACGTAACTTCTGGAGCATACGAGGGATCACTTCTTTGGTTCATTTGGTACATTCGTCAGTGCGGAGGAGTTAGGCGTATCTTTTCAGTCACAAATGGCGGCCAAGAACGAAAATTCCTTGGTGGAGCTCAACAAATTAGCGAAAAAATTGCGGCCAAATTAGGAGGTTTGTGTATAAAAATTATAGTAGACTTCTTACCACCCACGATATTTTCTCAAAATTCAAGTTTTTATGTGCAGTACATTACAATTCAAAAGCATGGTACAACACTCGACCAAACTTCATTCATTATCAACTCATTGTTGGAAATGTTTAAAAATTGCCACGTGTCTCGCACAATTATACAGGCACCGTACATTATAGAAACAGGTTGAAATGTTGTGTAACGATGCGTATGGCCCATAAATGAGCCCTGGATCGAATCTTTTAAAAGCATACGAATCATAGCTTGCTTTATACTGTAATTTTGACATGAACATGGTGTAATATCTATACCTAATAATTAATATTTGTATTTTTTTTGTAACTTTTTGATATACAAGTCAACATTTCATAGAAACCATTTAAAATTACAGGTTTTAGAGCACTACCTGCAATAATTAGCATTTTTGAAACATGGTATTTTTAATTGATAATTACTGAACTGTCTTTACTTAAATAAGAACAAGTTTTTAATTAAAACCTTTGTTAGGTAATCGTCTGGCTGGCGGCATGTTGCAGCCAGTATGGTTGCAGCTGACAGATGTCTTTAGTTTTATTTTGTTGTGCAAGTCTGCGCAAACTGTATAAGAAATCCACAATCAATATGGCACTGCAGCTGAATATTTTTTCTCCAAAAAGCTGACTAAAGGCCAAGTCACAAATGGATGCCTCTGGTTTCCACGGTTACTGCGCCTGATTCTATCATTTCTGGGCACTGTACCAGTATAAATGATTTGGAAAGCAATAAAGAATTTACTTCTCTTTGTCATAAATATTGGATGCAAAAATGTCTCGTCTTTCCCTATTGCTTTGTCTCCAAGTGTCTTATTATTTATTTATTTTTTAAATTTTTATGATTTTTTTTCAAACGTCTTATCATTCAATATAATTATCTGCATTTGAAGAAAAAAATCCATTTTATTTCTACTTTTTATTGTCAGAGCAATTTTCACATTTTTAATCATTGCCGTTATGACTAAAATAATAGTGCTTTACCTAAGATGCATGATCATCAGGTAATGAAGGAATGTGCCCTTGATTAATATCGGTGTGTAATTACAGACAAAGTACGTTTAAGTAAGCCAGTTACGGGGATTGAACAACGGGTTGATGGCGTCACAGTCTCCACTTTGGATGGCCAACTTTATAAGGTATGAAAATCTTGCCAGTTATCCAAATTTGTGAATTCAATCTTACATTTGCAACTTCATTCAAGTGTTAATTTCACATTATCCATTGCTTGTTGTCTTCATACAGGCTAATTACATGATTTTAGCTATACCTCCAGCATTACATATGAAAATTCACTTCCAACCCTCACTTCCCACCTTACGAAACCAGTTCATCCAAAGAGTTCCTATGGGAAGCGTTATCAAAGTTCACATTTACTACAAAAGGACATTTTGGAGAGAAAAGGGTTTATCCGGCTCTTCGTTTATTTCTGGAGGCGATGAACACCCTTTTACATTTACCATGGACGATACCAAGCCTGATGGCTCCGTTCCAGCAATCATAGGCTTCATTTTGGCTGATAAAGCACGACGATTGTGCAATAATACTCTGGAGGAACGTAAATTAGCAATCGCTTCAAGTTTAGCCAAAGTTTTTGATGATCCCGAAGCTCTGGAAGTAAGTAACAGAAGCACCATCGAGGCGGTTTTATTTACCACGAGCTTGATTTGTCCAGTTTCTCATTCTCACGTATTTCGCACAGCCAATCCATTATGAAGAATATAATTGGCTGGCTGAGCAATATTCAGGGGGTTGCTACACAACCATGTATCCTCCTGGATGTCTAACCATGTATGGAAAGTGAGTAGCGTAATTCATTTGAAACATTTCCATCTATCCTTTCTCTTTGGGGAATTTGTTTCGAACATAGTCTTGCACCATAAACGTTTCGATAATATTTTCCTATAGTTAACGAAGGAAAAATAATAGGGAATTTTGAATTTTGAATTTTTAAATTTCCCGCGATTTAATTTTATTTCCAAAAGTGCCATCTTGTGTGCGTTATATGCAACAGGATTTGTATAAGAATGTGTATTTATTTTTACTATTTTGACAGAGTCATGCGTGAACCAGTTGGTCGTATATATTTTGCTGGAACTGAGACTGCTGTAAAATGGTCTGGTTACATCGAAGGAGGCATATCTTCGGGAGAACGAGCTGCCAGGGAAGTTTTATATGCCATGGGGAAAATCCGCCATGATCAGATTTGGGTCCAAGAACCGGAATGTCGGGTAAGCTTGCACTTTATTTTAAATTTATATTTCGGAATAGTACCTTCTAATGTCCAGAATGTGTATATATTGTACGACCTGCTGTGCTGGTCTTAATAATCTGTATATCGAAATTGCTGACGTTATCTTATTTGTTGTTTGGTTCAGGATGTGCCGCCACTTCCTTTCCACATTTCGTGTTCGGAACGTTACATGCCATCCGTATCCTGCGTGGTGAAACTCGCTAAATTTAGCACAATTTTCGGAATATTAGGAGTTGCAGCATTCTTTGCTAATAAGCATCATCGATTCTTGCATTAAGTGTTAATGTTTTGAAAGAAGACAGTTGTTTTCTAAAAAATAGTTATTCTGGATAGGATAAGATACAGCAGTTTGTGAACTAGATTTCTGTCAATTTGTTTGTCTCATCTTCAAGTGGTTGGGAATATAACGTTTTTAAGAGATGCGAATTTATAAGGCCCACAGCCAAAATTTAATTTATTCTATAGTTGAGCATAGAATAAATTTTAGCAGTGGACCTTATAGGCTCGCATCTCTTAAATAGATTTCGGTCAACTTAGTTGAGGGTATGGCCAATTTTTGAAAGTACAGTGAAAGGCGCTTAATTCGATGACGTTAAAAAACACGCTAAACATTGACCTTATCAAAATAATTTGCTCTGTGTATTAAATATACATACATTTAATCGTATACAGGGTGGACCAGAAGTCAGTGACACCCCAATTTTTTCCTTAACCGTTAGAGATGTGAAAATTCTGTTTATGTCGTTAGAAAGGATGTCATGGGTGCTCTATCCATTGATGGTATCAACGTTTACCTAAGACCATTTTTTCAACGAAATTGAAAGTAAAATTTTTGAACCGTAACACCTAGGACAAAATGTCAACTTAGCAAAACGAAGAGCATGGCTTGCGTGTATGTACTCAACTGGTTTCGTTTTTCTTGGCAATTATTTGAAGTTGTTGGTTACAATGTTTTGAAAATTGGGGCAAACACCAATTGCTAGTTGCGCTGCAGCACACTTGTGCACTGCTTGCACTGCTGTGAAGCGAACGTCAGTTGTTGGATGCCATGTTTCCAAATCAATGGATCGGCAGAGGTGGAGCAGTACCATGGCCAGCACGTTCCCCTGATCTTTCTCCAAATGATTTTTACCTTTGGGGATGTCTTAAAGAGCTGGTTTATGCATCGCCCAGTGCAACATCAAATGAACTGCAGAGGGCATTCGAGTTGATTGTGCAAAGATCTCTGAAGAGACCCTCCGAAATGTGAAACACACGGTAAAATACCGTACACAGCTGTGTGTTATTGAGGAAGGAAGACACTTCGAACACATATTGTTTGTTTGTTTGTTTGAACACCTATGTTTTGTTTTCATTATTTTTATTCTATGATTTGCGTGATGTGCATGTAAGGAACATGTTCACTGACTTTCATCAGAAACAAGACAACTATAAAGTTAATGTAGGCATCATAATGTATAATTGCTTATGAAATACAACATTCAATGCTAAATAATTTGGCATACCATAAGTTAAGGTCGCTTCACAGCAGTGCACAAGTGTGCTGTAGCGCAGCTAGCAATTGGTGTTTGCCCCTACATGTATTTTCAAAACATTTGTAACAACTTCAAATAATTGCCAATAAAAACAAAACCAGTTGAATACATACAATAAAGCCATGCTCTTCGTTTTCCTAATTTGACATTTTGTCCTAAGTGACATTTTGTCAACGGATGAAATAATTGAAATTTAATTTTTAAAAATACGCAGAAAATCCATATGAGCTAGTACAGCCGTTGATGCGTCACATGTTTAGATTCACGCTTAATTCTACGTTGTCCAAACGTGTCCGTGCTTGTTTGAAAGCTGCTCAAAGTGGTTTGGCGCATTTGCGTTATGTAGATATGTGGCAATTTCATCGAATTAAGCGCTGAGATGATCCAATTAAGCGATGTTTTTATTTTTACATAGGCAGTATAGGAAAAAATCCGTTCTGAAGGTTTTGTTCGAATAAAATGGCTGATCGGATTAAGCGTGATCGAATTAAGCGGCTTTTATTGTATTATGTTTAATTTGAAATGAAATATGCGTCAAATGCATTATTGGGAATCTAAACGAAGAAAGATACCATAGCGCCATAGGCTCAAGTAGGGCTCTTTTATTTTTAAAAAATCATAAAAAAATTCTTAGCAATTGCGTGACTACGTATGTAAGCAACATGTTACATGTACACTGTACATGTATATCCACAAGGGTGCGGGCACTCTTTTTGGATTATAAACAATACTGCTATCATACAATTATATCCAATGAGGCAAAAAAATTGAAACTGATGCTTTAAAAATCGTGATATACCTTTGTGTTTCTTTTCCTTCCACTTTCACTTCGTTTTTCCTTATTTTCCCTTCAAAAAGCCAAAACGTACAAAGAAAAAGGAATTATGCCCGTGGTTATACCATATATATTCAAGGAAATTTATATAATTGAAATGTATGTATATATTCTTCCGCTGTTTGTGCAATTATTTACGATTGTTTAGCTAGAGATACTAAGAAGCTGTTCCATGTTATTCGTTCTTATTTGTAGACCCCCGTGATAGGCATTCCTCTAATCAAAGATAAGTTCTGAAAACATTTACTGATTTTTATATATATATACTTATCACGGAAACAGCAATGCCACTTTCAATGTATTGCGGTAAATTTGATGAACTTTGCAGAACCATGACACTAACTATATTGTACCGTCTTCAAAGAATTTTCTGTAAGTGTAACAAGTTTTTTTTTTTCAAGTTTATGATAAAATGTTGATATTAATGCCTTCGTGATTAAATTTGTAAAATACTACACACTTAGTGCCTCCTTTAATTTATTGAGACGCGAAGTGAATTATAGAAATAAGTTAAAAATTACAGAGCCATGAGTGACACGTGTAATGCTTTAGCGAAAAATCGGACAATGAGGCAGTTTAATATCAGAGGTTTATTCGTTTTTATGTAATTTATGGGATTTTAGGGATGAAATTAATCATTTTTTATAATTTGTTATCCATAGATCACCATGGTTTTTGAACGTGACATTTCTCACGTGTAAATTTTAAATTAATTTATAACTTCAGTTTTACCTATTGCATGTGTTGATCACTATAGCGCTTTGTGAAATTGCCAATTCGTCCCCTTTTTAGATAGGAAAAAAATTCAATTAATATATTTCATTTTATTTCTAAAACTAACTCCGGAAAACATTTCCATGAACAAATTAAAAAATCTATGCCAATATTGCTTTGATCTGGTATGATATATAATTTCATGCCCTAGATTAATTTTTGAAATTGAAACCATCGGTCTCGTAAAGATTTAACTGGCAATTTTAACCTTTAGCAAATTACTCATTATATAGTGGAAATCCCAAAAACGCATTGTACATTTATGTTTTAGGGCGTAATCAGAGTCATCAGAGCACATGTGCACTAAAAGTGATCTGGAAAAAAAACATTATGGCATAAAAACATGAGATCATGCAGAAGCCCCACATGACTTCTGAATCCCAAATTGAGCCATATAAATTCGTTAACCTCAATGAAATGGTAATAAATAAGAGCATGCCAAGTTTTAATGGTTATGGATAATGCATGGATTTTACTAAAAAGCGCAACCCGTAGCATAAGGATGCTTTTCTCAAAATAGCGGTAATTATACGCATCCAACTGATGGGAATTGAATACCTTATTAAATTCGTGACTAAAACCAATAAATTCAACGTTTGTTGATGCATGTTACTTCAAACGTGCAACCTGGGTATTGCGCATCATTCATTTTGATTTAATGGTGTTTTGCCCGAAGCAAAAGCAAAATTACCAATAAACAATATTTTTCTGCGCTCCACACTTCTAGGTTGCTCAAATGGAAAGTAATCATGGGTCGATACTATGAACCTATTCTTTAGCGAAGCCTAGAATTTTGCACCTGATAAATGTATGCCGTTAATTTTGGTTGTCATGAACAAAAAAAATCAATAATGAATAACATAGAACCGCTACTCACGAAGCCACGAAAGCCTTCAATTATCAGACAAAGGCTGCAGGTGGCGCTGAGCGTTTCTTCAGAATTAGCCATTCAAGCGGCTTATTTAGACCATTTTAAAATCATTATTAAAATTAGCGTAATAGATAATGCGGCGTAATAAGCGTAATACATGTAATACCATTTCCCCACATGAACAACTTCAAAAGCAACACTGGAATTTCAACATTTTGTTTGAGTTTTTAATAACATATAAAGGAACAACTCAGGACACGTAGCAATAAAATTGCAATAACTCAAGAGACGTAACAATAAAATTGTCATTAATCATGACACTAAGAATGAAACTGCAATTATTTTTATTTAGATTAGACTTACAAGTATTTAATTATTTATTTAAAATAATTTTATTATAATTTGATTAGATTTTATTTTAAGTATTTAAATTAGATTTTATTAGAATTTTGTTAGATTCTATTTAGATTTATTTAATTTTTATTTATTTCTGCCGTTTTAAGGTGGTCTATATAGGCCTACAGGGTGTTTCAGCGCTATGTTGCCAAACGTTGTGGCCTTGTGGGCATGTAGAGGGTAGTAAACTGAACATACATGTATTTAGTATAGGAACCTAGGGGTGCCGTCGTCATTTAAAAAAGTTATGAATTGTGTAATTTCCGAAATGTTTAACATGGGAGTCAACGGAGGTGCCCCTTGCGCA
>JAQGAO010002422.1:0-19773 GCA_034697705.1 Ommatoiulus sabulosus
CCAGAAAGTTGCTTCCAACTTTCCAAATATCCGACTGGTTTTCATAACCCTCTCATTGGCCCTTTTAGAAAATTGCCTCTCAAAAGTATCCAAAACTTTAGCATAAAAACCCACTCCCGTTTGGATACTTTACACTGTCCGAAACGTCCAAGCTAGGGAAGGATCCTCCCTGCTTGTCTCATCTTGTACTTTGCATTTATATCAATTGTAACTTGCTCTTACGCGTTTCGTTTATTATTGTAAGTCGCGCTTTTCATCTGTAATTTCAAATCAGTTCTCATGTTCTAATAAATCCGAGTTTAAGCTTGATAAGTTAATGTTTATCGGTCTTCACTTTCGCGTCGGAAAATCTTACATACGCGCACGCGTTCGTTTCCTGCACGCGCCCGAAAACACCATCTCGTCCAATTCGGAATCCAGAATTGAAGCAACTCGCGCTGCCCCTTTGGAAGGCAGCACGGTATCGCCGCAGGGCAAAAGCTCCCCCTTAGGCAGGTAAAAGCGGCTGCCCGCAAGACTTATTTTAGCATAGGATTTCCTATCTATATATATCGAGAACTATTCAAAGCGGATAGGAAGCGTTCCCACTCGCGCACACCAGCGCTACGTCTAAGGAACGTCTCCGACAAGGTCGTGGAACACCTTTACCGGGTGTCCACTAATCCTTAACCTCGCACTTTAGAAATATATTTTCGGAAATGCATTTTCTGCAATAAAAAGTGTTTTATTGAAAATATGTATATATTGGAACATCCAAATTATTTTCAACTATAGTGCAAATGTATTTTTAAATATGTTTTGATAAGAAAATGTAAACCGATTTTAAAAATACTCAAATCCCATTAATAACGTTGAATTTAATATGACATTTTAATAACATTTAAAATAGATTTCCGAAGTACTGTTCAAATGTTGTTGTTTTAAAATTTCATTAGGCATTATCTTATGTTGGAAGATATTTTAAATATATTAAACATAATATGTATTTGCAATTGATCGACACATATTTGCAAATACAATTTTTATAATATTTCTAAAAAGGAATTTTTTCCATATTGCATTGTTGAATAATGATTTTTAAATGCATTGCTGGAATTATACAGTAATTTCCAAAATGCATACGCAATGCAATAAGGATTAGTTACCTTATAAACTATATTTTCTTCAAAACATATTTTTACAAAACACTTCGAGAAAAACAAATTTAAATGTATTTTAAATAGCAAACATGGAATGAAATAACTTTGTAAATTTATTTTGTATATCAGAAATACATATTTTATATGTATCTCAAGGTGTTTTCATTAAGATGTGGGGATATACCATTGTGACCTAAATATGTTAATGACGTCAGTTTTTCTTTGTTTGCAACAAAATATTTTCTTTTCATTGCCCTAACTTATATTACTGTTATTTGACATTTACAACTTGTTATCGAAGGTGTCCATACGTGACTTTAGCAGTTAGGTGAAACATTCTTTGCAATTCGATCGATCCGAACACCAATAAAATTCTTTGACTGTGACCTATTTGAATAGCAATTTAGCCAAGAAATCCTTTCTTCGAAATCGACTTCTAGTTTCTTACATTATCAAATGAAAAAAGGCTAAAGGTAAGTCCATGCTAGAGAAATGTCAAGCATCGTGGAATATAGGCTACTACGTGCGTCATTTGTACGATACTTGCGTTTATTCTTTCTGGTTTTCTCGTATAGCGAAATTTAAATACTGTCATCCGTCACTGATCCCACAAGGCTCGAGGACTTGGAACTGAATTTTTTTTATTACCTAGCCTCACCATATTAACATCGCCTAGGCTTATTAATCACCACTTCCGTTGCGAGAACATTTCTGCGAAATGCCAAATAGGGTCTCAAAACATTTCATGTAAAATAAAGGCAATCAATCGTAATTTGGAAAGTTTTGACGGCAAATAAATCTGAAAACAATTCAATGAATAACTTTGAAAATTTCTAATTTTGCCATTTATGGGAGCAGTCAAATTTTCACAAAACAAATATCAAGACTACATCGTTTCTGATGTAATCTCGATGTTCTAAATGTGCTAAATGTTTTAAATTCTTCATTATATAACTTATCTTTAAGATAATTTAAGAATTTTAAACGTAACCCTGGCTTGATTTTCGGTTCCAAACATTACATTTAACTTGCCGTCCTTACCAAAATGAAACTATTTACTAATTCAAACATTTGATAAAAGATAATGTTCCGCTTAAACGTTGTCACCTCTATAAAATACGTGTAATATGTGATATGAAAATATATCACCATATAGAAATCATGTAGGAAATTTGATTGTAAGACGCTGAGTTAAGTTGAATTGAAACTGATAATAACTACTAGACGTTTCTGAGTTTTCTTTTTTTTGTCCACAAATATCCTAACTAAACAATCCAACTCAAGAAAGGCTATGCCTCTTATGAGCAATCAATCTTCTTCTCCTTCAATGGTAATTTACAGAATTTTTATCATTTGTTAATAATTCCATATTATGTTACCCAATATCATAGACATCACTATGCAAACAATTAAAACCAATTTTAAATTTATTATTATTGCTTTTCAAATATTGTACAAGTGTTCATAAAATAATGCGAGCTTGAAAAGACATTCGGTGGTAGCTTTCGGAGCTATGCTAGGTTGCCTAACTTTATTTGATAAAAACCCAAAGCGTGGCGAATTTTAGAGGAGCTAACACAGATTTTGGATAGAAACAACTCTTGAAAACCACCAAAATAATTTATCGAAAGCAAGGTGAAGTACATAGGTAGGAAGCATAATACAAGTATTCTATACATAAAGATGTATTATGTACTGTATATTATTTCCTAATTTTTCACTTGCACAGTATGGAGCATATTTTCATTTTTAGCCCGCTGTTAGTTTGCATATGCTACGATTCAAACAATGCATCTTTTTCAATTTTACCACCTGGTGAGATTGCTTAATATTACCAGAATCTAGTCCAAAGACTATGCTCATGTATGCCAAACATGCTTCAATGTTTGCTGAACATAAAGCAGCAATAAGCCTGTCCTGCAAGTACCTTATTTGGTCAAAATGAAATTACTTTAAAATTATAATAACATCAAACATGAAAACATTGCTATAAATCTTTTTCATTCTCGTTATTATTTGCTTCAGGACAGATTTTTTGGGAAAGCGATGACATTTCTCCGCTTTTCCAGAGACATTTTCAGATAAATTTCATTTGTAAACAAAACTACACATCCGCATTGTTATATTTGCAATAATATTTTCTTTATTTTCTGAACACAGAACTTCATTCGCCCGTATATTTTGTTTTCAAACAAACTATCAAAGTTGACATTGTTATATACAAATTAACTATTTGATCCATCAGCAGAGAACAATGAAAGATTTTTATTAAATGATGGATTTTATAAATGTTTATACAGTTATATGACTTAGAAGAGTCCTCCACGCGACAGCCTGTAGAGTTCGTTTCCAAGAAGAGAAAACCTTTGTACAATATTCCGTTGTCTTTGCCTAAAATAGTATTCGTATTACCATCATTTGCATTTCGCAGAAACGATGGGAATAAGATGCAACTGACAAAAATTGATTTTTTTTATATATTCACACGGCAGCAAGTTTTTTTCCCAGGCTGGGATTCTGCTGGAGCAGGACGAAAATAAATAAACATTGTTCAAGAGGCTGACGCAAGCTCCATTGAAGTCGAGCCGGAGAGATAACGATGTTTCTGACAAATCAACATTCGCAATTTTCTATTCAAATATACATTCTTCGACAAACTACACGTATTACTTGGCATCGATTCGATCGAGAGACTTGGCACATTGCTTTTCGATCGATGTCCATCGGGGAACATAAGTTGTCTTTTGACATCGCCGAAAACGAGCAAAAATAGGTAAGTGGTATTGAAAGAACTGAAAGCAAATCAATACTTGACCGGGTTTCTGGAAAAAAAACCGCACTTCCAAACACGGAAGAAGTGCCCGTCCAACTGCGTTAACAGTTTCTAAGAACAAGCCGAATTCTGACAATTGTCCAGCATTGGTTTTCCAGATTAGTCGGCTTAGCCAACCGCTGGAAACAAAATCAAACGGAGCAGAATCGTTTAAGAACGTTGTCCCTGAGCAATTTCAGCGTACAAATGACAAAGAGCAAATCTCTGCAGAAGAACATTGGACCGAATTCAGTGACATTTGGCTCGTTCCAATTACGGAGGTCGCAGATGCACTTCGATGGTCTTAGCTTGATGACAAAGAGGAACAATTTTCAGAGAAAACGCCCATTCGTAGGACTTGCTTAGGAATATCCAAGGATATATCATTTCAATTTCGTACGAATAAGTTTGTGTATGGATTACAGATGGCATTGGAATATTGTAGTCTGAGCAAAAAATCTTTAAAGTTTGGCACACACCAAGAAAACTTCAACGAAACTTTTTTAAAAACATTGAAAACTCAGTTAACGTAACTGGAAATTCCCGAATCGGAAAGCCGGTTAACGCACTGTTGGGTAACTTCAATTCCAGTTTTGGAAAACAAGTTTTCAGCCAGAGTTTACTTTGTGCGTGCCCACTTTAAGAATGCAGTATGGATGTCTATCATTCAGGATCGCACATCAGCAGTTAGGGAATTAAATTGATGGATTTTAATATTTAAAAAATGGAAATTTTACTCAAAAAGTAGGTTATTATTCATTTCAAAAGAAGCTGAGGCCAGCATGTTATTTTCTAGTGTTGTTTGAAAAGCTTGAAGTTGACGGTTCGAATACTATTTTCTCATATTACATTTTTGTTGCGCATTTTCTCAGATAAAATCTTATATTGCATTATTTTATTGCTGGCCATGAGGCGCAGGCTAAATTTAGGAAGCAGCTCTCTTACAAAAGGTGCGTTGCTATGGTCCCAACAATCAGGTAACAGCTGTAGCAGCAATGCAAGCTTCAAAAAAGTAACATTTGCGAGTCATTGCCATAACCTTGAAAGTGGAGATTAGGGCATCGATGGCAGGTTGGAAACTGAAGGGAAAAACGAATTGATATAAAATCCCAAACCGGACGTGAGGTACAGTCAACATCCATACTAATGACATTCCAAATCCTGTTCCTAATAGTTGCTTAAGTTTAGATTCAACTTATATCCTTATCACGTGGTCAGCCATAAAAACAGACTGCAAACAGACACCTTAAACCAAGATGTCCACGCAATAAGACGAACTAATACATCAATTTCAACATGATTTGAAACTAAACAAGATGCATCTTTTGGTAAACCCAAGTGATGCATGTTATTTTCAAGTTGAAACGCTGAAGACGCGCCAGTTCGTCTTTTTTCTGGGAAACTTTCTAAAGATATTTTCAATTATTTAGCACGTTTCATCGCACCATATTCGCAGTAATCCCATCTTCACATACACAGACTATCTCAAGTTATGCATTTCTAATCTTTGGTTATTCTTTTGGTAATGCAAATCAACAGAATGTCCATTAACATCCTTCAATACCAATTTCCATCCAATAGCTATCCAAACAATTTTGGATTGATTGATCTCTTAGTCTTTTAATTTGATCAGTAACGTCATAAAGCATGACATTTTACGTGTTTTAATCGCCGCCATGTTGGACCAGACTTTGCGCTTTGTCAGTGACGTCATAGATCATGGCATTTTTACGTGCTACAATCGCCGCCATGTTGGATCACACTTTACCCCTCTCGAGGCAAGATCACCAGGATCTTGATCAATGTTTTGCAGCGTAGGTATATTTGTGTACACCATGGGCATGATCAGAACTGTTAGGGTCATTATTTCGACCAAACGCATCGTTTTTGAAATGATATCCAGCAACCAATGCGAGTATACAAGTATTTACTCTGTTGGGCTCAAGGGCGGCCCTCCACCTCTGCAGATTTCTCAATAGATATCTTCAAGAGGTCCCACCTGGTCCGAGCAGGATGCAGGCCCAAGCACTTATAAGACATCCGAGTTCTCCTCCATGGTGGCTTCCATCCAGCTGATGTAATTGGGCACTTTGGCATAGATGCCATACTTGCCCTTGCGACCACATCCTTCGCCGAAGCTGGTGATGCCGTAGACGTGCCACCGATTATTGGCTTCACACAACAAGGGTCCTCCGCTATCACCGGCACACGAGTCAATGCGTCGGTTTCTGTAGCCGGCGCAGAACATGTTGTTGGTGATGTAGTAGTCCTCGTACACCTCCAAACAGTTCTTGATGTCCACGATGGGCACCTTGGCCTCGCGCAGGACCTCCGTGCCCGTAGCGGCAAGCAGCTTCTCCTTGCCCCACCCGAGGATGGTGCAAGGCTTGTCCTGAGGGAGTGGCGCGCCCTGCTTGGGCAGGCAGGCCAACTGCACACTCTTGTCCAGAGTTGCTGGTGAGCTGAGCTTGAGCAGGGCGATGTCGTTGTCCACCGTGCCCTTGTCGTACTCTGGATGAATGAAGCTTTGCACCACGCGGTACTCTTGCTCACTGCCTTCCGGCGTATTCAGGGCGTGTTCGCCCAAGCGCACCACTAATCGCTTCCGGATGCAGTGCGCGGCCGTCATCACCCACTGCGGCGCCACCAGCGTACCACCGCAGAAGGCTTCGTTCATCCGATTCAAGATGGCCGCCTGCAAGAAGAAAACGAATGTTAAGACAGTTTTCTTTTTTAACCAAAAGGTTCAAAGGCACTGCTTTCAAAGGATGCTGATAATGAAACTGTTGTCAATAAACAAACTGTCGAAAGTGGTTGCAGACGATCGATTCAATGCTTCAACAGATCTCCAAACAAGAACTTTTTTGGGGAACTGGAATTTATCCCAGTATTCCATAAAGCTATTTCCACACTGGAATTTTTTTTAATTGCTTCCAGTTTATTCCATAAACTGTTTCACGTGATTTATTTAAGTAAATTGCTTACATAAGTTTGTTTCCAGAAACAACTGACAACCAATTAGCAACGGAAATCTATTAAGTTTCTTCCACCCAAGTCCACATTGGAGGAAACAGAGGAACTTTCTATTGATAAATGGTTACAATTGTTTATGGAAACAAACTAATGAAGACAATGTAGATAACAACGTATGTAACATATGTAATATACATGTACATGTATTATGTAAAACAACTGGCAAAAATTAGCAAGTAAAAAGATCCTCTAGGTTTCCTCCAATGTGTTTTTAAATTGTTTTTATTCATGTGTATTTTTCACTTGATAAGTAGGATAAATTGGTCCAACGTTTTGCCAATCAAAAAACCAGACAAACGATGTTGAACAACCCCGATTGAGATCGATTTCGTATTCAATGTCTCCAGAGAGCATCACTGGTATGATCACAATGTTATTTTTATATCACCCTCTCCTGACCCGTGATTTCCATTCACAGAAGAAACTTTCGGAAAATTTGCAATTTCTAGAAATTTTTAATGGAAGTGGAAGTATACGAGTATTAAGTAACAACTATAGTCAAATTTTGCAGGCATCCAATGCAAACAATCCTTTCAAATCAAAAACAAGCATGGCGACATACCTGCCATGGCCACCGGCCTTTGTTCACAGGCTGGCCTCCTATTATTCTCAGCGCCATCTCGTTACTAACATTGGCGACGCCGCACTCGCCCTGAATAACAGGAGTACGAGGCGTTGCATCTTTCGGAAGTTGCTGCTCTTTGGACACTAGAAATGAGAAAAAAATAAACATTCAAGGTTGACTTGTTTGCAAATAAATAACGATATGAATATCAAAACTGGATTTGGCAACTTTTGGAACTAAGTTTGATGGATGCGGACATTGAATTTGTGTGCAGAAAACGACATGCAACATTCAAAACATATGTTCAATGACAATGTATACTGTATAATTGTACTTTGTCTAGCGCTGTAAAAGGATACAGGCCACAAATATTTAGTTGTGCAGAAATGCAACATTTAAAACATATGTTCAAGGACAATGTATAATTGTACTTTGTCTAGGGCCGTAAAATGATACAGGCAACGAATATGCAGTTGTGCAGAATATCTCATTTCGGTTTGTGCACAATGCCATGACCGATTTTGGACATATCGATTTTGTCACCCGCAGTTTGTGGTTAATTTAGAATAGTCTTGCTTGCTCAAATTCTTACAATTTAGTTACAAAGTCATTATGGAGTGATTAATCTATTGTGATGTTAAATTGATTGGACGAGGACAATGATTTTCAAAAATAGGATTTCTAGGAACAGAACCCTTCTGTTTAGCCCAATCAACAAAAGTGCAGAATGATCAAAAGTAAGATTTCTAGCAACAGAGCCCTGCTGTTAAGTGCAATCAACAAAAGTGCAGAATGATCAAAAATAGGATTTCTAGCAACAGAGCCCTGCTGTTAAGCCCAATCAACAAAAGTTCAATGTAAAGGCCGTCACACACGCGTTGATTTCTGAGAAATCAAATGCTCGAATTTTTCAATTTCAAAAACATAAATGAAGTCGAATTACTTTCAGTTTGGAATTTCAAGTTTCCAGTAAAAAGTTCAGAAATATGCGCCTGACTATATATCCGGACCCGTCTAAACTTGCCTGAAATCATGTTAAGTTTCTGGAGCATGAAAGGCACAACTTACCAGCCGGAAGCTCGTGATTCTTCTTGGACTTGCGAAACATTCGCTCGCAAACAGTTCCCTTGACATAGCAGAAGGCATCTTCTTGGATGGCACTTTCGCCGCAGAAAACCTCCATCTTACAGGTCCGATAGCGCCTCGTCTGACAGCTGCGAGTGCAAGGTGACCACTCGGACCATGCAGCGTACAGCATAGTTTTCATGGCGCCATAGGACAAGTCTCTGTGGCTGGGCTCTTGGTCGCTGGCTACGACCGTAAACGGTTTGCGTTTGCACCGTGGTCCCGTGCAAGAGCGTTCCTCCTTGGCCACAACGTTGCCGCAGCGCCAGGGGGAGTTGCATTGGCGAGACCGCTCTTGCTTGCACTTTCGGGAGCATGGGGACCATTCGGTCCACGGGGAATAGATGGAGTTCTTCAAGTCATTGTCTTGTTCTTCGTTTGTACTGCTGATGGCGCCGGAGGGGATTGGTGACGAAGAGCGGTGTAGCAGCTTAGTGCTACGTAGGGAGGTCGAATTCTGAAAAATAAAAAAATGCATTATTAATCGGTGTGGTCTAAAATCAAACATGACGATTCAATTGAATTTCATGCATTAATCACCGATGTCACCACAAAAAGAAATGCATTTGGAAATCTGTACAGAATCGAATATTGTAACGCATTTCAAAAATGTATTTGAAATAATAGGTATAGGTTCGAGCATTGAAATATGTATTGATTTGAACTTTTTAATGTATTTGGAATGTGTATAGATTTAATCTATACACATCTATGCACCTCTTTAATTAATGCATTTGCAATTTTGTATAGATTCGAACCTTTGAAGCATTTCAAAAATACATTTGATATACATGTATGTATAAAGATTAATTAGAACATTCCAACGATTGCAAATGCACTTTAAAATACATTTTCAAAAGATTTTTTTAAAACGTTTTCTCGTAATGCATTTCAAAATTTATTTTAATCACTCAAACTATTTTTGTAATGCATTCTAATAGCGCAAAATGAATTTTTAAATGCTTTACAAGATTCCAATCAATACACAATTTCAAATTCATCTCTTTTCAATATTGGTTATCTAACAATATGTGACACCACTGTCACGTTTAAAACAGTCAATGCCAAGTCCCGAAACGACGTGACATCGTCGTCGCCATGGAAATTAAAACTGTCAAAGCAGAGCTTGTAAGTAAATGGACGATGTAATTTATACGCAAGTCGTGGATTGATGTGATGAATTGCACAAGTTTGACAGTGATAAAAAATTGTTTTCGTAAATTCTGTAGTTGGCATGCGCAAGCCCTTCGAAGCCCAGCAGCTTTAAACAAACGCACCGTGTTGAGACACAGAAGGAAAATTTAATTAAATTCTCAACAGTCAGATATGTGAAATAATAATAAACCCTACACTTTATCCGAAATTGTTTATGCAGATGCTTCCAGTTCTCACGTGAGACCAAGCTTTTGGCATTTTAAGAACCTGGCGTGTATACAAGTTTACATGGTGCTAACGAAATGCAAGTTTCATCAATTGCATTTCGCATATACAGTAAAGCCTGTTAAGAGTGACCACCAAAAAAAAATGCTATGTTGGTCACTGTACACAGGTGGTCACTTAACAAAGAATGCGTGAATTACATTAACATAATGAACATGTACACTGTACTTATTATACATGTAGACTGTAATACATGTAGTAGAAAACCACAAAACCAAAAAATTACAGAATCATCATGTCCATATGTTAAAGAAAGATGTAATGTGACTCATCTGTTGTCTTTATAAGGTACATTTATAATGTAAAAATTGAAAAAAAGACAACACACACTGGTCACTGTACACAATAGACAGGTGGTCACTGGTATCTATACAGAGAATTTTTATGCAGGAAATGTACACATATAGAAAAACAATATACATGTACACTAAAAAGTGGTCAACAAACAGGTGGTCACCATTCAAAGGTGGTCACTTTTCCAGGTTTTACTGTACTGTATACTAAGTAGATAGCCGAGATTTATTAAAACAAATTTTTATATAATAAATATACAACAAGGACATTAGTAGAACATTATGAGTTAATTTAATTTCACGTGAATCTAATCGGGGGAAAAAAATTCAAATATAAAAGAAATGCGATTAAAATTCGTTCCGAAAATACACAAGTCAGAAATTAAAATGTTGGAAAATAAAAAGGAATGCGTTGCTTCGTGCGTTTTTAATGCCGAAAAGCAGTTTGGCCATTTGCTCCAGATTAGCCATAGAAGAAAAAGGATTGTAAATGTGTTGCTTTTTAAGCCTAATGATGCCCTGGCTAGCATGTCCATGCAGTCAAGAAGCATTAAGTCACACCTGCCACTAATTCGAGTGGAATTAAGTAGCTCGTGTCGTCCGGCCACTTTGTGGCATCCAAACCGAGAACAAAACTAAAAACGACTTTTGATGGGTTATCCCTTAGTAATTATAGAGTTAACAGAAGAAGTCATAAATCCATAGAAATCAAGGATTAGGAAGACAACAATTTCAAACCATCTGCACCACTATACGGAGATAGGGCAAGGAATGGAGAAAAGCAATTTTGGTCAACTCGACAGTTCACACCTTATGTAAATTTGCCAATCAATATTCAAAAATTAAATTAATAATTTTTAATTTGATAATTTGATTTAATTTAATTAATAATTTGAGTGAATACTACTCAAAAAAGAAATGCACAAAATAAGGTGCACCATATTTTAAGTTTCAACTCCATAAACTCGTATAGATGCATCGATTCGTCTTATTTCGTGCACATCCTCATTATCAATATTTTGAGTTAAGCAGCATTTCAAAAATCAATACCTTCTTAGGAAATAACGTTTATATTCTATTATATAATGCATATTTATACCGTTTCATCGTAAACAAAACAATTTTTTAGTAGCACAATATTTTCTTGCCATTCACGGGTGATTCCCTGGGGACATTTTCATTTACATAAATATTACATTAACAATGCACTTGAAAATGTATTTTAATTAACATTGCTTTTTATTTTAAAATACATTTTGCAATATCAAGAATATCTCTCGAATTCAAATGACTTTCAACATGCACTGAAAATGCATCTCTCCAATTCAAATGAATTTCAAATTGCACTGGAAATGCATCTCTCCAATTCTACATGTAATTAATTTAAAATTGCATTGGAAATGCATCTCTCCAATGCTAATTAATTTCAAATTTCGCTGGAAATGCATCTGTCCAATTCAAATGAATTTCAAATTGCACTGGAAAAGCTTTTCAAAATACACCTCTAATTCAAATGCATTTCAAAATGCGCTGGAAATGCATTTTGTTTCAGTATAGGATAGGATTTGGTAATGCAAATTATCCCAAAAATCAAGTCACACCTGACGTAACCACCATGCAGTTACTGGTCGTCCATTACCAGTAGATGGACAAGTGCGTTTTTTAGGCTGTCTTGAGACTGATCCCCAGACTGGAGTATGGTGTTGTTGCCAGTCGATACGCAGGTTGAATAGGAAGCCTGCCAACATTCTTTTAAAATGACATCCGTGCACGTGTCTTAAGCCACTGAAAGTGGTCAGATAATGCGGTACAGAACAATTCACACCTTGGGCAATATTAATTCGCTTAGTTCCGATGTCCAACTGGATGGACCGCTTTAATTCGTTAAAGGTGCGCAGCTCGAAGGCTGCAAATGTCAGCTTTTATCTTTGCAAATGCAATTGGGTTGTGAAAAAGGGGGCTGGAAACCGGACGAAGATCAGTTCAGTACGTGGTTAAGACAAAAAAAGCTAAGAGGCCGAAATACCCAGGTGTTAAATATAGCGCCGTGACTTGGGATTCATACTCGGGATCATTACATCAGGGTGAAATATGCTGAGCAAAGTCTTAGGCAGGTGCAATGGCATTCCTGGACCTCCACATCACTTAACTGCAATCCGAGGATAAGATGGCTAATGACGGTTTGACCTTTGGTCACTTTGGTGAGTAAGACTATACACTGCAGGTGCCAAAGTATTTGCAGAATTTTACAAAAAAAATCAGCCAATTTATACAACTGATCACACACACTTTGAATTTTCTTAGCTAACTTTACTAAGTTTAACGTCCAGGTTGTTGATACTTGCTTTTCCATCAGTGAATTCGCGGTTCACGGGGCATTTCCGAGTCAAAATTTGCTTACTTTTCGGTGCTGAGGTTATTTTAGGAGCATTTACATCGTCTGCGCTCTGTCTACATGAGCGTAAACAAACCAGATTTTGGAAAGGAGCAGCAACACGGGCCAAATGGATACAGCTGACTGCTGCTCCTTTTAAGAGATTTGGCATTTTGTGGAATGCTCGTCGAAGAATTAAAAAATAAACGGAATTTTTTAAGTTCTGTATGTATTTAGTTGAAATTTTTAAAAAAAAAATTGTATAGGTTGGTTTGATTGGTTTATGGAATTTTAACGTTGGTCAAGTTGTATAGGGTATCAGGAAATAACAGTTTATTTTTGATATTTTTCGTTTTCAATTTGAGCAACTTTTGACAGAAACCCCAAAATTGGGATAGGTCACAATTGCAGTCTGTGCTGAAATTGAATTACGCTAAATGTTCGAATCAGTAGAATAATATCACACTTTTGTTGCTAAACACAAAACCTGCAGTCGTGATAGAAACTTATAAATAATCTGTTAAATTCTGTTTGATAAATATTATTTACTTAATCCCACTTTGAAGAATGGATTTCCATTGCATTTTAAAATTTATTATTTACTTTTTAAAATTCATTTCGATATTTAGGCTAATTGTAAAATGAATTTCCTATGCCTATGGGTCGTAAAAAAACTGTCACAACATAGAAATTGGGATGCTGCTTTTCCTCTAACATCAATTTTTTTAACAATTGAAACGAATCGACACATCAAAATGTGTATAGACTGGAACACATGTAATGCATTTCAAAAACATTTTGCGTTATTAAAATGCATTTTTGTAATGCATTGACGAGAATGCAATCGCATGTTTAAAAGAAATTTAGATAGAGATAGATTTTCATTGTGAAATGCATTTTTAAAATAGTGAAATACACTTTTTAATTACTGAAGTACATTTAAAAAACATTTTCATATGAATTGACAAGAATGCAATCCCACATATAAATAAATATATATATAAACGCAATGTGGTTGAAATAGATTTTTATTGTTAAATGCATTTTTCAACAGTGAAAAATGATTAACGCATTTAAAGATTCATTTTTTAATAGTAGGATGCATTTTGAAATACATTTTTTTTATAATGAAATGCATTTTAAATAAGCTTAAAATGCATTAAAATACCTTTTTTTAATACGGAAATGCATTTTAAAGCTTATTTTAAATATGCTTAAATCTCAAAATGGATTTTAGAAATGCGTTGCAAAATGCATTTTACCATATTTCAAACGCATATCTTTTAACGAAATGGTTAAAATGCATTGACAAAAATATATTTCGAAAATGCATTTTAATAACGGAATATGTATTTGCAATTGCAAATGCTTTATATATGTTCGAATCGATACATATTTTCAAAAGCATTTCTTTACAAGTAAGATTTGCCGATTCATTTTGCTATATATTCTTTTTTTTTTTAATAAAAATACAAAATTTACAGATTTCTTTTCCTAGAAAAATCATCATCCATGCACGTTCCTGCTCCGGGTTTACAAATTTTCGCAAGTATACATAATCGCAGGTAAAGGGGTTTAGCACCGACTTAAAAATCATAAGCATATTTTCTGGCAAAAGCACGAAGTAAACAACGAAACAAAGAAATGCTCGAATATTTGCCAACTCGTGTCCGAAACCGAAACATTTGTGTCTACAAACCCCAGAAACACAAGTGATAAAGCACAGAACTAGTGACAGAAGTGGCGTTAACTAGCGCAGTTTCTCATCATGCATGCCTGGCTGCGTCCTCGTGACTTATGACGCACGTGGTAGCGCACTAGCATCCATGGCCACTAAATAAAGTTGCTCGAAAAATGCAGCAAGTTTTCGACTGACTTATTCTCTTCGTCACAAATAATAAGTTTCGCGTGGCCGAGAAAAGGTCCATCAATAACGCTCTTGTCGTCTGAGCGAAGGCAACAAACACATTACCCACATTACAGTCTGTATTGGAAGAAGAATCTGCGGATAATTTTTAGCCCGGGTAAATATAGCCTTGTTTATTTAAATGCAGTCTGACAGAAGAAAGAAACGTACGTGGGGAACTTAAGAAAGAAAAAAAAAAAGAAAAAACGAAAAACGGGAAATTCCGCGAGACAGTTCCTCCTGTAGAGCGCCATGGGCATGCATGTAGCGTGCGTTGGACAGTCACGTGCGAGGAATTGATCTCCAAATCGATACATTTGCACAAAGACGAGAACAGGGTGGCTCCGTTATAAAATCAGAGTAAAACAACAAAGCCCACATAGCGACTGGGACTATTAATAGAGGCCTAAGAAACATCAAACCGCTTTAAGTTATAGCGAAGGAGACAAGAAGTCATCCAGAACTTTAAAGGGAAAATGTCACTCGAAAAGCTTTAAAAATAAAGCCAACATTTGGGTTTAATTATTAGGTCTAGCGACAACATAAAGACAAGAATGCGCCTGGAGAAACAACAAAAAAATCGATTGTTGGGAAAGGTCCAGCTTTTGGGATGTGGAGTGACTTTGCTTCGTAGTCCATCTATTTTAATCGGAAGCCGATGGTTTCGATTCGACCAATAATTCAATTATTTAGCCGCATTTCGATGTCAAACGAATCACTTAATTCACGATGGAGAACCAAAAAATCGAGCGAAATTCGATTTTCAAATGTCAAAAACTCGAAGGAATTAAAGCCGCCATTGTAAATGAAGATGGCAGATGTCATCAACATAATTGCATTCAAGCAATAACGCAATTAAGCTCGATTTGGCTTAATTTGCGAGAAGCCAAAGTAATTGTCTGATGGGAATTGACAATAAAGCTTTTACGATGTTTTTTTTAAAGTAATTCAACAATCCAAGAATACCCGATCTACATGTATACCAAGAATTTCTCATATTCTTCAAATGACAGAAGGATAAGTATAAGGTATACTGTAAATTGTAATCATTATGAACTAATGTTTCATACAATTTGCGAGGTTGGAACTAATATTCAACATAACCCAAATGTCGTTAGATATATTGATGACTTAAAAATACTGAACTTATGACATGTAATGAAACTTACGCTATATCAATGTGTTGCCGAATTCGTGTTTTACTGGCTGCAAATTATGTAAAATCAAATGTTCTAATTTTACTTTATTTTAACAAGCAAGTAAAGCTATTTTTTCCATTTAAAAAAAAATATTTTAAATGGCATGGAAAATCATCAAAATATTTGTAAATTGTTCATTGATTTCAGCACGGCGAAATATCCATTGCTTACGTACATTATTTAAGCCGAGATTTTCCCAAACTGCAACCAAATACAATGTACAGTGTACAAGTAGAGATAAATCAAAGTTTTAAATTTAATTTGGGCTAAGCTGCCAACAATTTAATTCCGTTCGAGCTGCCAAAAACTTAATTTCGTTTAAGTGGCAAAAAACTTAATTTGGCTTGCTCCGCGAATCCTTCTTTTTCTTATTTTCTTTTTGTCTGAAGACAGAATTCGTCCAAACTTAGCTGTCATCACAATTGCACGAAGCAACATCATTCAAGGTCCCCGAACTCATTTTACTCTTGGAAAAAGGTGTATTTTTACACCATGCACCCATCGCCATGTTCCGCAGCGAGCCTCCAATCTCAGGACAACACAAAGCACGTGCCGCTATAAGGTTTCAAGAGTGCACCAAAACAGAAATTGTTCGAATTTCTGGCTGGGTGGAAGCTTGCCGAAAGCCCCGAGCGCCTTTGCAAAACCTTACATTGCTCGAAACTTAAAACTCCTGAATTTTAGAGTTATTTGCAAACGATTTAGCTACAATTCTGCATTTTCCACCACCCATCATCATCATGTTCCGCAACGAGCCAAGAATCTGGAGACCACACAAAACACGTGCCTCTATAAGGTTTCAAGAGGTGCACCAAAACACAAATTGTTCAAAATTCCTGTCTAATGGAAGCTCGAAGAAAACAAGCAGCGTGTCTGCAAAACCGTGCATAATTTCAAACTCGGAACTTGTGAGCTCTAAAAACTAACTTTATGAATTTTAAACTAATCAAACTAGAACTATAATTTTTACGTTCAATGCATAACAATCTTCAATGCATCACCTCTGCGAGGCATGGAAGGTCACTTTTCAGAAAAGCATCAGAGCACAATTTAACCAGCTTCCAAAAACCTAAACTATTGGAAAAACGAGCAAAACAAAGTTGAAAACGTTTCAACTTACCATTCTATGTTTGGAATGCCTCTGTTTGATCCGGTTGCAATTTGCACAAGTAAGGCACATGGTGATCACTGTCAAGAAGCAGAGCATCTTCCACACCGTCGTCGCTGCCATGATGTTGACCAAAAAGGAGTGTGGCACGTGGCTCCTGGACAGTCGAGGTGCGTGGTTCTGGGAGGGTTATCTCCTGAGTGCTGCTGCAGCTTGCCAACAGCTTTTCTGCTTCTGGTGAGGAGGATTGAGGAGGCGAAGTAAGGAACCTTCACGTTTCACGTGAGCGTATTTCTGCCTGTGCTCTTTCATTTGGACGAGATCTTGAAACAATAGGAAGCCCGAGGCATGTTCCCGCAACCATGCACGCGCTGCACCGGACAGCGAGGAACATTAGCTGTTCGCCGTGGAACGAATTCGCTTTTTAAAAGTTGAAAAAGCACTTGTTTTTTGCTTCCTCCCCCATTCCTGGGCACGGTAATGCCCGCAACCCAGCCAAAAATGCAACCGAGCGGGGTATTATTTTACGTCGTGGTCTAGATTTGAATTGTTCCAAAGGCACTCAGACAAGGCATTCCATTGTCTGCCATAAAGCATCGCACTTTTATACAAGTTTTGCAATGCCTGTCAGATCCCAGCAAATCGCAATGACGAGCGAGCTGGCAAGCGCGCGGGGCGACATTGCTCGGCACACGAAAAATACCAGACAGTCATTGTAGCAGATTGGCAACATGCGAGATTTGCGGCGCGATTGGAATGACGAAAAAAAAGTGCCCTCACAGGGTCTTATTAGTGAACTTTAGGGCCAAGCGGTGGATAGACTCGTCGCACGTCAGTTACAATAATAAACTTTACCCGAACTATTTTGCCTGGGAACTTATGATGTGGTTTTGAAAAGAAATTTATAAGGATGTGAAAACTGTGACGCGGGTTTGCGCGACAGTGACGTCAGTGAACAAACAATACCTGCCAAAAATGATTACGCTGATAGTGTCGTCAAACAAACATGTAACAACGAAATGCTGTTCGCAGAATGTCATTTCGTCACTGTCGAGCTACACCCACTCCGCTCACACGTCCAGGAATAATGTCCTCAACTGTAATGACATTACCTCCAAAAATGTTGCATCATTCCGCTTTCCTTACTTTTCAACCTTCCACGATCAATGAGATTCCATCATTCCAAACTTCATAAACCCTACCTACACGATCAATATTAATGTCACTCTCAGAAGGTTGATGAGATTCCATCATTCCAAACTTCATAAACCCTACACGATTATTATTAATGACACTCTCAGAAGGACGATGGCACTCACGATCAATGAGATTCCATCATTCCAAGCTTCATAAACCCTACCTACACGATCAATATTAATGACACTCTCAGAAGGTTGATGACATTATTAATATCCACGATCAATGAGATTCCATCATTCCAAACTTCATAAACCCTACACGATTATTATTAATGTCACTCTCAGAAGGTTGATGACGTTATTAATAAACGTGTAGTGTCAGCTTCTGAAACCTCAATAGGGGTTCTCCGACTAGAAGCTTTACGAATCGTACTTTAGCAGTCTCGTGGTCACGTGTACACAAGGAATGAGTTAATTGGTATAAAAACAACTATAACCTTGACTGATCTTTTTAGAACAAAAAGATTGCTCGATATTGCACACGTGACTTCGCGACTGCCACAGTACTCTTCGTAAATCGTCTGTTCGAGTGTCCCTGTTATGCAATTTGGTACAGTAATTTGGAAAACGTTGTCTAGAAGGAACTAATCTTCAGAACTGCGCCAGTTTAATTAACATATTGCGTATTGAGCTTTCAAAGAAAATTGGATTTACTTAAGCACATAAAATTAAACTTTTAATGTTGTGAGCTAAATCCTCTTTTCTGCGAAATCTCAACACACAATTTGGTAAATAAACTGGTTTCGGAAAAGTTATCTAGAAGGAGTTAATCTCCAGAAGATATAAACTGTTTAAAGTTATGAGCTAAATCCACTTTTCTCTGAAATTTCAATATTCAATTTCGTAAACAAGCTCGCTTCGGAAAGGTTATCTAGAAGGAACAATAATCTTGAGAGAGAAAAAACGTTTTCTACGAAACTTGACTAATATTTAACTTTGTGAAAAATGCATTCGGAAATTGAAAGACCGAAATGCGGCTATAAACACGTCATTGATGCGTTCAAGCGGCCATGACCACGAATTGATTTTGAAAGTACCAAGTGATTCCTGGAATGTGTAAATAATACCAATTTTAGGCAGCTATGCAACTTCGTGCAAATATTTCAAACTTTATTCCGTCGTTTATAGTGAATATTTACGGTTGCGTAGGTTTACGGGGAAGTTTTTGGAAAACCCAAGTAAACAGAATGATAGCGCGCCTAACTTCTAAGAAATGAACAGGATGTCCACCTACTATATACTGTCGCTTTGAAAACCAATAAAAAAGCTTCCTTATAAAACGCATACTACGATAACATTTACAGTACATGTTCCATATAAATCAGATAATCCCATTCCATTAATTAAAATTTGACTTTTAATAATCATTGCAGAAGGACGATTTCAGCAGTGTGACCAGACAATGGAAACCTTTTCATTTGTATTTGTTGAACTTAATTATGCCACAATATGATCTTCAACATACTTGTACTGCACGCATTTATTTTAAGAGAATGATGCCAAAGGGTGAGAGCACGCTGCGACGTATTAATTAAGAAAGGTACTTACCGACCACTGGCGCCACCCAGCGGGCTACATGA
>JAQGAO010002423.1:0-19769 GCA_034697705.1 Ommatoiulus sabulosus
ACATCTTCGTTTATTTAAAAACATTCACCGCACCTATTTAGTCTCACATACTGTACATATTATTCTAGGGTGACGTTACAAACCTTACACGATCGAGCACGCGCACTTTTACAAAGTCTGACAAATATCAATTTATTTGAAAGCCAACGGCAAAGGACACCCTATACAAAAATCAGCTAGGACAAGGACAAATACATGTATTTTTACATTGTCTTTTGCTTTCCGTTTAATAATAAAAAAGGAATAATGAAAAAGAATAAAACTGCATTTTCATTGTTTGTTTTATTCTCATTTCCAATGAATATCCTACTTCTTCACTATAGATTGCATTAAGCTAACCGTTTAAACATTAAATTCACGTCACGTTCTTATAAACGTACAAGCCGGTTTGCCCGGGCTGTATATACTACAGACAATTCAAATTAACTTGATTACATGTATATCATAATTCTAACCATAATGCTGAAAAGTCCGGCATTGCCCGGGCCGTTACTAAAATTTTAATGACGTCATCCAGTACACTTCTTACGATGACATTTTTGTTAAAGATTAATCGGACATAATCGGTTAATCGGTTAAGTGGACATAATCGGATTAACCAATTAATCGGACATTTTGTTTAAGATTAATGGGACATTTCTTTGAAAATTTAATCGGACATTTTGTTAAAGATTAATCGGATTAATCGACCCCTGCCACAAATCCACAAACATACCTCAAACTAATTTTAATAATATTATACAAAAAAGTATTGCAAGTTATGAAAGTGTTTAACAGAAATATAACCGCACAAACTAATCGTAACATTTAAAAAAAGTATTAGCATCATAGAATACAAATTTGGAACG
This sequence comes from Ommatoiulus sabulosus, assembly GCA_034697705.1. Classification (NCBI taxonomy): domain Eukaryota; kingdom Metazoa; phylum Arthropoda; class Diplopoda; order Julida; family Julidae; genus Ommatoiulus; species Ommatoiulus sabulosus. The sequence continues at coordinate 849 of JAQGAO010002423.1, forward strand.
CGATAAACAAAAGTAAAACAACAGATTATATAATCTTAAACATGTGCACATTTTATTCTTTTGATATATGTACTGTAACCTTTTCAAATGCGATCTGACATTAATCCCGATCATTACCATGTTTACAAACGAAGGATATTAGTCATTTTCAAAGGCATCACGGTGATGTTACCATAGTAGAATTGATTTTTACAGAATCGAATTCGCAAGTCAACTGAACAATGAGTTAGTGTAATTCCAATGATTCTATTCGGGCATTAATTGCTATTGAGTATAAAGTCAGCAAAGAAACTCGCACATAGGGAATACCTACAATTGTATTCTTATAAACCTGGTTTTTCATAACGTAAGCTGAATGAAGAGTTCTGTAAACCAAGACTGATTGGTTACCAGAGCAAATTATTACATGTAATCCGTTCGAGATAGGAAAACAGGAATTCGGTAACGCCATCTATAGCGTCCCTATAAAACGCAAGAGGTGGCGCATGCGGCATGCCTTCTTCTGGAAAGCACCAAAAAGCCAATGGCCTAACTTGAAAAAATTAGTCAACCACTCGATAGTGACCACGATGAGTCAACTGTCCGAAAAACAGTGTAAAATGAAATATAAAAATCAGACGATGGTCAGTTTGGGGATGTAAGGAAGGGGACGCTGAGGGTGAGAGGGAAGCTTTTGCCTTTTAAATAAATGCCGCTTTCTATATACTGTATTTGCGTCGTAATGCCTCGGCCTGCAAACGAATACAATTTTTGCTCGGACTTAACACCGACCAAAAGCAATCAATATCAGCAAAGCGAGCGATGGCCAGCGAGGGTGGGAGGAAGGGAGGGTGGCAGATGGAATAAGCATGGACACTTGCATATCCGTCCAGTACGGCACATGCAGAAGTGGCCGTAGGGGGAGCCGGAGGGGGAAGCGGCGCGAGGGGCGATAGCAGAGCAGAAATATTGAGTAGAAGTGAGTGGTCACCTATGGGACTGACCAATAATGGCTGCTTTGGCCAGCATTTCTTTCGTTTGCGCTCCACTTCTCCCTGCTTACATGTGCAACTCTGCTGTTTATGACGGGCGGAGATGCACGCGGCATTAAGGAACGATGGAACAGGGGCTGGGGGATGACGGGGGCGTAGGTTATCCCCCCCGTTTAATTTCGACGACCTTAATTCCCTCATACATAATTCCGAGATCAGTTATGACTGAGACTGGGGGAGGGTGTCCTACTGCCACTGACCGGTATGACGTCATTGATGGTCGTGCGCATCTGGAATGTGAGGTGCATCCATGGGCGACGTCACACATATATAGGCAGAGAGTAAAGTTCCTCCTTGTAATTCATAAGGACCGAAAAAGTGAATTGCCCAGACATAGCCAAAACCATCAATGACAACTTGGGAGCGTTTGTTTTTATTTTCAGTGTCCAAACTATTGCTACATGTATATCATTTAAGGAGGAAACAAGCACACAAATTGAGATAGTTTGTAATCCCAATGAAGAAACAATTATTTTCTTAGAATCTACTAAAATTTAATATCTGAAGTGGGGTTTTGAATTTGGCCTATTGCAATTACATGTACAATGAAAATTGACCTACAGTATATAATTTTAGAAAATCTATACCCAATTTACGTGCATGAATTGATAATGAATTTCGCTTTTGAATTTGAAAAAAAAGTTTGGAAGGTATCTGGAATGTCTGTACCAAGATTTATACAGCTGGATATACATATTATTAAAAAAAATAAGAAAAAAACAAGAAAAAAAAATGTACAGTACGAATTTTTCTTTGGGAATTCAGCACTCGTAAGGTCATTTTTTTGCTAGGTTAATATGCCTCTGGCATACTATTATTTTAGTACATGCGAGCTAATATACACCGTCGAAGTTAATGCAAAATATGTCCGCAAACAACTTTCACAATTATTAGCATTACATTTTTTGTTCATAATGCAACCTTCGTTATTTAAAAAAATTAACGCAACACATTTATCTACTGCGAATTGCACTTTCGCGTTGTTCACCTATTGTTGCCCCACACAACGTTAATTCAAAGCAATTTTACTTAATGTTATATGGAAATTAGTTGACAACAAAACGTGGGATTAGAACGAAGAAGGTCAAAGATAGGTTGAATAAAAAATCTACCATAAATTGTGTGACATCATTAAAGCACAGCCCCCGAGGTGCGTGTGCCGTTGTCCATGAGCTGCATTGTAGCGAAAATGAGCCACTATAGTATAGCTGATTATGCCATTCTTATAAATACTTTGGGTACAGTTCATGGATGATCTCTTAATTTATCCCTGATTGAAATACAGTAGTTGTATAATGCCAATTCGCGAAAACCAAATTTGCTTATGCAAATGAGGTCGTTTGACAACAGACAACACATTGTACAGCGCAAAGCTGCAGGATTCCTCCTAAAAAATACCTGTACCAACAGCTCGTTTCAAAAACAAACGTTTGTTTAAACGGCTTTGAATCTGATCGCAACATAGTGCAACGAATTTGAAATGGGGTGAGGGTGATTGCATACGCGCACTCGTAACACAGGCCTATTTTGAATGTAGCACAAATGACCCATTAGCAAAACAGAAGAATGGTCGGAAAGTTCCGTTACATGTACATTTCGTCGCGTTTCGTATGCACGATAAGAATAATAATGATTCATGTCCTCAAACTCAAAAAGAAGTTGCAAATAACTTGCATTTTGCATATAAATTATGACTTTTTTCGGGTTATTTTCATCTAATATGCATTTTTTTGAAACGCAATTTTTTTTATTATCATGTTTATAGCTGTGACCTTATCAAGAAGCCGGAACTAGCCCATGAACTACCAATAATTTACCGTCCGAAAATCACGATGGCAGATGTGTAGATCCGCGAAACAACACCCTCAAGTGTTAAACATCCACACTTTACACAAGCTCTAGTTTTGATATGCCAATTAGGTTCATAAGGCCAGCATCCCTTTACCATTAGCTCGAGTTAACCAAATTTTGACTGGACATAGCCTATACATTGTCCACATTGATCGGACAGAATCGATTCAGTCGACTTGAATGGGTTTGAAGTCAACAGCGCATGCTCCTTCGCAAAATGGTTGGCAATTCAATGTTGCGAAGCTACTCGTCTCAGCATTCCCTAACATTATATTATCTTCTTTCACGCGTATCGCTTCCTTGCCAAGCAGCGATGACCGGCTAGATGGCGCTACGATGACTGTCTAACCATAACATGGTATTTGCTGCCTGGTCAGTCCACCGTCCGAGCCAACCGAAATCAAGGGACGTGTATACATTCTCACAGCCTAGTAGTACATGTATAGGAGTTCAGAAAGTTTAGCTCCTGAACTCGAACCAGTCAACCGCATTCCCAAGTAACCGAAAAGCAAGCCACATTGCTGGCTCCATTTTCAAGCCCCTATCGAGTTCCTATACGCCAAATTCCACAGTGACCATGCTCAACAGTATAGTGTAGCCTGCTCTGAACCTGCTACGAAGAGCCATCACGCTCGAGCAAGAGCCGAACGCTCCCGAATGAGTCGCGTGTCGATGGCAGACACGCGATTCGTTCCTTTTTTTTTCTCTTTTCGCATGCACACATCTAAATGCGCATTAATGTCCACAACGTACGCGAATAAAGACACCGATCCAGACGCCATCGATTTTGCACTTTATGAATGCAGTGGATACGCTGGATGATGGTAAACCAATAATAACAACAACAACTAACAACAATAAGAAAGTGGGCACAAAAAGCCGCATTAAAATTAGCGCCACAAAGATATCCATTTGCGACAGACGGGTGGCAAGAGGTCGACACCGGGGGAAATTAGCGCCTATCCACGTATATGCTACACACACGCGACGGGAAACAAAAGGCAAGAAAGAGAGGAATAGGAAAAAAAAAGGGGGGGTCGGAGGTCGGGTCTTGAACCCAGGTGAGTCATCGAAAGCCATAGCTGTCTCGCGCGTCTTGCATAACTCGCCATGCAAAATTAATCACTTAATAAGCAACGCTCGTAATTAGCCCGCGGAATTAGGCAACGTTCGAGCGCCGCGAAGTAATCGAAAACAAAACCGCGTGCTTAGGGAATTAATCGATAAAAGGCGAGTGCAGGGTGGCGCGGAAATGAGAGGCCGCGTCGATAAATATATACTCGATTTCCAAAGGCCTGCATCGTTCATCGTGCACCTGCACCTAAAGGACACCAGCATCCTCAAAATAGCGCCGTGGACAACTTCCAAACCGTACGAAATTCGTAGCGGGAAAACAACTCGCCGTTGGGGGGAACGCTCCACAGATGGCGCGGAAGCTTACTACGCGTTGCTCATATTGCCAAATCCCATTTCTGGGCGCCATTTTATCGAGCTGAAATCGGCACCGGGTGTCGGATATTTGAAGATGGTTCGTCGCTCAAGAATAGAGATGAGATCGCACATACTGTACATGTACGTTCATTGTGCACCATCAAAATCGTCCTTGCTTGACATTTTTGTACCATGTGAGGAATGGTGCATTTTCCGCCATTAATGCAGAGTATATACAGTAGCCTAGTTTTCTTATGTTAAATAAAAATAACCAGTTGAGTTTATAATTTTTTTTTGCTGCAAATCATTTTTTTAAAATTCCAAAATACAATGAAAGCCGCTTAATTCGATCACGTTGGTTCCATGAGCGAGTTTGATCGAAATAAACGATGAAATGTCAAAAAACACGCTAAACAATGACCTTATCGAAATAATTTGCCCTGTGTTTTAAAAATACATACAAAGTTCTGTATATATATAATCGTATACACATGTATGTATTTACATATGTTGAATATAGTTTAAAAATATATTTGTTTTTAAAAAAGTTACACGGTAAGTACAGTGTTTGATGATGCCTGCTTGCTGCAACGGCTGAACTTTAATTGACTAAATAACGCAGAAAATCCATTTGAGTAAAGCCACTGATGCATAAGGTGCTTTGATGCATGCTTATACGTTGTCCAAACGTGCCCGTGCTTGTATGAAAGCTGCCTTAAATTGTTTCGCGTGTTTGCGTTATGTACATTTATTGACGTGTAGCAATTTTATCGAATTAAACGATGAGATGATCCAATTAAGCGGCTTTTTTTTAACATAGGGCAGTATAGGAAAAAAATCCGTTCTGAAGGTTTTGATCGAATAAAATGGCTGATCGGATTAAGCGGCTTTCACTGTAAATTATACCTTTTGTCAGATTTTAGCCTAAACTTGGTTAATACCTAGGGGAGCAAAGACTGCCTCACAAATGCGATAAAGGTCACATTTTTGGATAATACAGTCGCTCTACTTGGTGTAAAAGGAAGACTTACTGTAGATAATCAAATCATATCTAGGGAAAATAATAGGTTTTTGAACCGTCTCGGGCGAATCTAGATTCACCCGATGGGTGGTGAATTTGTGGTTTTCGACTGACTATAGTCTTAAGTGCAGGAACCTCACATATACTCTGACGGTGAAAATTTGGCTCAAATCCACTTTTTTAAATAAATAAAAATAAAAGATCCACGACTGCTGGGGATCAACGATCGCACTCTTTTTTACTGTACATGTACTGTACATCGAAAACCTACAAATGTTGATTTCTAAACAATACTTTCATTGGTGAGTACAACTTCGACTGGAGTTAGGGTTTCACGTTCTTCCAAACGCGATAGTTTGAACCATAATGGGTATATACACACACATTTTACTACATTTTATTCAGCGCAATTCAATCGATTGATTAAATTGAAAACAAATAAGAGAAACTAATTAGCAGACTAACAGAAAATCCACGAAGAATTTAACCAAGTTGCTTTTACGATTACAACGTGGTTTTAACTCGATTTACAGTATACATGTACTTTTGATATTGCTAACAAGATAAGTTATTCAGTCTTTACTAAGCAAAATAACTAACGCTCGGCTGTATTAAGTCTTTATCCGAAAGTTGCGAGAAAGAGAAAGAGAAATTATGACGAACCTGCGAACACCAATCAGGAGCATCGTTCGATGTTCTGAAACTAATCGCTGGACGATTCTTAGTTCTCAGTTCAGATTAAAACTGCCACACCAGTGCATAAACGCCTCCCCAGCCTTACGAGAAAAAAAAAGGTAAATGCTCGGTGTGCATTAACAATGGCCCTGATAAAGCTGGCCTTAAATAATAAACAATGCTCGATGTGTAAACACAGATTTTAAATATTTACGCTGTACGTTTCGCGCTAGCAGCAGTTAAAGGGGGCATTTTTTGCCAAGGTTAAGAAATCTGTTTTTCAATTAGGAGGGTAATCCTGACCCAAGGTCGCGTGCGAGGAGCATCCCTAGCCAAAGTATATACCCTAGCTGGGTGGTTTGACCTTTGAAGTGTCGAAAATGCGCGCACCCTCGATAGTGGACAAAAAAGGTAATTTTGGTTGAAGCGTCGTAAATGAGTTTGCAAAACAATCGCATTGCTGAAATGGAAGCATCGACAGTTTTAAAATAATCCAACTAGGAAGACTCAGTGGGAGGTTGCTAGAGAGCCTCTCTAGAGGTTGCCGGAAACTAGCGCCACCTTCAGGAAAACAAGCAACAATGGGAGATTAGCCGAAAACGAGCGAATGCGTCATAGATGGCGCTGGGATCGTGAAACGTGTTCTTTCACTGCACAAGTGCAGATGTATTCAAGTACACGTATAAGAAAATTTTATTTTTCAGCGTAATTTTTTGTAGAATACCCTGTTGCGCACGTTAAGCACTGTGGATGTCTCTGCAACTTTAAAAGGGGCCATTTGGAGAAATCGCTAGTTTTAAAATCAACATTTGTTAGATGACGCAACACCCCCATTAAATGTATAATAATGACAAAATTAACCATGACAACCAATGCACAGAGTCACTGCATTCATGGGGAATGTGGGTGAGGCCAAATGAAACATTCCACCGTTATACTGTACATGTAGCAGTGGCAACTGTGTCAACGGAAGGTCCCGGATAATGTAACGATATCTTGACTTACTCCATTCATTGCCTATTCTGCCTATTCCCCCATGAATCGAAACTTTGTATTGCGTTACAAAACAGTAATGGCTTCCAGATTATCAAATTGAAAATTTAAATTGTATGATGAGATCATCCATAGCTGTACGATCGGATACTATACAGTATATTCATCGTTGGGGTAATTAACAAATTTTACTACTGCTTAATTGGGTTAAGCTTTATAAAAGAGCCTTTTTCCTCCAACTTGGATCAACTCATTTGGCAAAGCTCCTCTTACTCGCGGTTGCTCAATGAATCTTACATTATGCAGATTACGTAAGAGGACACACCCACGTGACCTTTCGTTTATTGCAATTGCATGCAGATGCTAAATTGGGAGGCGATATTTTATTCAAGGTTGGTCGATGACATTAAAGTCCCGTGCACGTGGGTGCCAATGGGTAATTGCTAAAATCTGAGGTCCATATGGAGGAAGATATCGTCCCAAAACTGCTTGACGATTTGAGGTATATTTCATTGGGGTGGAGTTTTAGAAAATGTAGGCCTACTCTATGTAAAAAAGGTTGCTATACATGTCTACATTCCTGAATGACGTAATGCATCACTTCGATTATATCTTTATTGAGTTGGTAGCACGAAGGAATTTTGGAGTCGTGGTACCATTAAATTGATATACAGTATTATAATAACATTGGAGTTAATTTACAAATTATATCTCTAATTGGATTTAAACGACAATTATGAGAAAACAATAGTGTGACGCGCTGCTGGGATGAAAAGTGAATTTTATTCAATTTAACAAACGATTGAAATTTTAGCTAACATTTTGGGCAATTTACAGTACATGTAGTCTTTCCAAATTTACTTGGCGATTTTAGGCATACTGTATGGCTAATATCTACTGGACACCAAACCAGCTAATTTCCAAATTTCGACGTAAACTTAATGGATCAATAAAGGCAAACTACATGTATGCAGTTTTCAACTTTGGGTGCACAGCAGAAGTATCAAAGATATAGATGGATGGAAAAAACGAGTTATTTGCAATAGAACATTTGTGAAAACAGACTAGAAATACATGTATGGTGCCCTCGCTCTAAATATCCACATTTGGGTGTTTATAGTAAATGTGTAAAACTGGTGATGGTTTGGATCAGGTTGCGTCAATTTCGTCGAAGTTTGCAAACTTTCAATCGACAAAAGCGATGCGAAATACCTAATTAAAATGTGTTTAAACAGCTGGCTAAAATTGCATTATGTGGTAAAAAATCGCCTTGGCTGCGTGGTCACGCAATAACAGCTGTATCGCAGTTGTTGCAATATCGTATACCCCGTTTAACCGTCGATTCAAGTTGGTTTAAAAGGACAATTAGAATATGTTGAGACGTTTTATAATAGCTATATACGTGACTATTATATAATGTTTATAATTGACTATCAAGTTTCGCGCAACAGGCTACCTTCCCCAGCATTATTAAACAATTGATACTATATTACGTCAACTAATGAGTTTATGGTCGGCCCCTAACATACCTTCGTAATCGTAATGACCGCCAAATATTAATTCCCTACAGGTATTTTTAAGTCTTTTTTTTGTGCTAAAAACCGCGAATTTTAATTGTTGCACGAATATGTAATGACCCTAACGCCGTAAAAATAATTTTAAGATATATGTTCATAAAGAACATACATACTCAAATTTAAGATTATTGAACTGTTGGCCAAAAATGATCACGTGCTTGAGACCGCGTCGAAAGAGGAGGGCTATATTCCACCAAAAGTAAAACCGGTATACAAAGTTAGTTCTTTGATAAATGACAATAAGAAACCAGAAATCATTAAAATTTAAGTCCATAAATATTATTTTTCAAAAAATGTGCAAACTTTTTGCGTATACAAGTAATGACGAGTATCCGAAACCAGACGTCCAGAAATGAACTCGCACTTTTCAATGTGTCGCATCTTAACAATTTAACCAAAATTATGAGTGCAGCGAATGAAAACTCGTTTTAGTGGGAAATTATGGCCCATGGACTGAAGCCGAGTCTACTTGTGCATGGCCACAGATCGAAACAATGTTAGCGAAGTATCACAACAATTAGTGCCCCAGTCAGAGCTTATTATGGACTACTGGTATCGATTTCATAACGCAGCCGCTTAGGGTCACTCAATTCCATACTGCAACACTGCAACATTTACCTCAACAATAATTCGTCAACACGACTGCGATCGTGCAGTTAAAAAGTACAGCCGCGTTACGAGAAATTAAGACACTCGTAACGTGCCTCTTACCATCTTCCATAGCCGAGTAATGACAACTCCAGTTTTAGAACTGAGATGGGTCTGCAGCACCTCATTCGTACCCGAGTGTATACATTGTACACCGCACTACCAGGGTTGTTAGCCATCCGACCAGATATGGGCCCTAACCTCAAAGCATTTCAAAACAGTCCGAGACACTTATCCCAACAGCTTAAAAGCGCTCAAATCCGAATTCGGTACCATTTCATTAAACAATAACAGGAATCTAAACATGTATAATGAACACTTTAGTTAACGGGCAGACTCAACGCTCATACTCTACTTACGTTAACCCGGGTACGACCCCCAGCGAGTGCAAAAACTTACGCTTGGCTCCCCGATGACAGGCTTTTCCGAATGCCAGAGCACCACGCGCTGGCCCCCTTCCCCCCCACCCCCCCTTTCAGACGTCCGCGTACGGAGCGAACGACCAACCCCACGCACATCGAACGCCACACAAGCACGGCACAAGACGAAAGTGAAACGCCTATCCCCACCTGGTGGCTCGGCACGCAGTCGCCAGCTCGTTGGGCCCGGCAGATGGGCCACGCTGCTGCACATTTGGCCGGCCTGGGCCTGCCCCTCGTCGGCGGCGGCGGGACGCGGGCGAACAGCGCACTTTTCCGGTCAGCGTGATGAGCCCGAGCAGCGGCTGCTGACTCGGCGGCGCGACACCCTCGGACGCGCGGCAGCGGGCGGCGGCTTCTCCGTGCTCTCCGCTTGGCATGGAACGCGATCACGTCCTTCTTCCAACGCCCGCACTCGCATTATGCTCCGCCGGCGCGGGGCGCACCCTCGGCGGCAGCGCGGCTCATCGATCGCTGCCAGCCTCCGCCAATGGGCGACGGGCGCGGGGCGGGGCCACGTGCTCGCCTTCGCAACCAGGGGGCGCTGGCGGCGCGCTGGAGCCGCGTGCCCGCGAGAAACGGGCGGAGCCTCGCTCGTGAAACTCCTTTTTCGTGGGTGCGGCCAGCGTCCACCTCCGCGCTGACCCCCCTCTTCGGTTTCACTTAAGCTGCGCATTTTAAATTCCGCTCTCTCGCTGGGGAAGCGCGGAAGAGGGTGGTCTCCGCAGGGTGGGGCACCTCACCCTCTAATATCGACGCGCGGGACGGGAATTGATTCGAGCGCCGTTGAGGTGAAAAGGTAGTTGAGAACGGTATGCGGGCCTACCGCATGTACAGTACGCAAGTCCGTGCTGTTTCACATTTTTGAACACCCTCCAAAATCGCACGCATTTTTTTTGCGTGAAGGGGAAGTTACGCGATAAGTAATACTGTCAATACCTTTTGAGATTGACAGTAAAATTGAACGTGTAGCGTGAAACAACGTGGACTGACGACCAGTATTGATAAAAATTCTGATTTTGGAATCAGTACTGGGGCGTGGTTTGGTAATTGTAGGCGTGGTTAAGCATTCCGCCAGTAGTACTGACGATATTGATTGTACTCGCATCAGTAATACATCAGTCTGGATCAGTAATGTAGGTGGCGCACCTAGTTATATGCCTGTCATCAGTATTAAATTAGATGTTTTTACCCCTTTTAAACGGAGGGCCATAAAATTAGCCAGTGTGCTACTCTGGGACAATCCGTGTCAGGGTTAGGACGCTTGGTGGAGCTACCACCATGTCACTCAAAGTGGAGAATTGGGCGCTAATAAAGCCAAATATTGTCAGTTAAACTGATCGTGTAAGGTGGGAAGGTATTCAACATGACTGATGCAATATTAATGGAGGTATTGACACTAAATCTGATCCAATTTTTTTATTGATCGTATAACTTCCCCTTAAGAAATGCTAAAAAGCTATTCGACATTGCATAAGGATAACTATTTTGATGTATTTTTAGCATTAATAAGATGTCTAAAGATTGAACTTTCCGTGAAAGGACACTGGAAAATTCTCCGTTACATAAATATTACTTACTCGGAAATAATTGTGTATCTTAACGTACAGTAGGAAAGTGGATGTAGCTTTTCCTCCAGGAGTGAGCACAGACTTGGATATTATTTTGATACATTTCAGGCGATTATAGGAGTGTCCGAAAATAATGCGCGTAATTAAATACTGTAAACTTTAATTTTAAAAAAAACCACAATATCACAGATATCACGCATCACAGATGGTTGATACGATGAAAAGGAAACTGTGATTACTGCATGTTTACTCAATGCATTATTTAAAATAATTTAACACGTTTACCTATTTATTTTTAAATTCGAGAGAAAATGTATTTTTTTAAACATTTAAAGAAATACCTATTATACACATAGGCCTACATGTACAGTATACACACATACTGAGACAAGTTAATGCACTAAGAGGACTCAGCCCCTTCTGGCATATCTACTATACAATATAATACATTTGCATATTAGCCTAAATATTTTAATAATTATATTTTCCGATCTATTAATGTACAGTAATTACGTAGACAAATTATGTAAATCGCGTTGTATTCGCCAACGCTACCGGTCATCCATGGCGTTTATGTTAAAAATGCAATCATCAAAACCATTACATCAGATTCGTCTATATGTATACAGTATGTAGATCGTATAGCATAAGAAAACACCACTGCCATGAGCTTAAAATACGTGGCTCAAAGTAAAATAACAATCTAAATTATGAATCTGGTTAATAATTGGAGATAAATAGAACAACGCCTGAATCTGCTTAATTAAAATAGATAAAGCAATAACGTGTACTGAACATTTGATATGTTTCCAAGTCGTTCCAGATCAGTCCAAGATATCATCAACGTTCTCAGTGTCTCGACTATCGTTCTGCTCCACACCGAACCCTGCTCAATTGGTGTTTTATAGAGGTGCAATAATCAATTGAAACAAAAATCCCTTTTCACGCTTCCACACGCGCCGAGCATCCTTTTCCGCATGGATTTTTCCCATGGAGTTCGCAGAACTATATCGGCGTTGGACTAAGGTCAAGGAATGGACAAAAACCCTCGGCACGGTTGTGGGCATGAGCGAGGCACGTGCCAACTAAAAAAAGGTTTGTTTCTAGGCGACGGACGACGACTCGGTGTGTGGACACACTCCCCCAACCATTGTTGCAATTGTTTCCAAATGAAATGAACTGCCAACGTCAATAAAGAGTTGTCCTGCACGAGAAAACTTCCCATGGGTTTATTGAAAGCGAAGAAAGAGAAAACGGTGTCGGGACAAAGTCTAATTAAGATTACTTCGTCAGTACCCTCACCGGACTCAGCAATGCCGCTAGAAGAAAAAAACAAAGGCAATATGCTATACCACGAACTGAAGAAACTGTATACCTTAGAAAAGAAAAGGGTGCAGCAAACGAGACGTCACGTCGAATTTTCAAGATTAATCGAATGAAAATTAGATGGTGTAAAGACATTCAACGTCTACTGTATCCTTTTGGAAGTTATCTCGAAAAACTTGGAACAAAAGGAATCTGTTGAGCCCCGATGAACAGAAAATTGTCCTCGAGCACTTAAAATTACTTCTTCCAATTTAAAATGAGCGGATATTTAAACATTTTTATTCTCGATAATTCAAGCAATATTTGCGCTTATTAAAATGTGGAGGAATGATGCAGACTTAAACAACACCTCAATTTTATAGAGAACTACAGACGTAAATAAAATCAGATAACTTGATGTAGATTTTCTTTAACGCTTTTATGACGGTTTCAAAGCTGTAAACCGCCAATTTAAAATTGTACACATGCAGACAATAAAAATTGGCCATAAGTAAAACTTACCTCAAAATCCGCCTTTTTACTATAGCATTGCATGCATTATATACTTGTCAAAAATTATGTCTACAAATTTTCTTTTAAAATAAATCCTCAATGAGAATAAGAGACCATGCACTTCTGTCACCTATACTGGCTAGATCACTAACTAATGAAATTGCATCTTAATTATGTTAAAAAAAACTGGTTTTTAATTTATGATATACAGTAAGTGAAGCCTGTATATGCATGCAATGCTGGAGAAAACGCAGATTTCGAGGCAATTTTTGACAATTATCCATCAATCTGTAGGGAAATATCTGCGTAAAGTTCTTAATTTGGTGGTAAATGTATGATCGTTCACATCAGAATTTTGTGCGGATTTTTTTTAACGAATATTAGATGAAAACTCATAACAGAAAACCCGAAACAAAATCAATCATCCAAGTAAGTTCCAAGAGATCATTTAACTCTCGCGGGCCATTCGAGGCCGTGGGCGGGCACCGTCAACCCCAGACAGACAGAAAAGCAAGTTGGCAAAGTCTATAAACAGCGGGTATAATTTACACCCTAAATGATCCATTCCAGAGCCAAAAACAAATACACAGTCAGCGAAATATCAATTCATCGAACAGTCGCCTAATAACAATAATAGATTTCGAGACGAAGGGGTGGCCCGGTCCACCCGCCACTTAATTTAATACTCTACCACCGCGTCGGCCTTCGGGGATTCAAATTATACTCCAGGATCAAACTGCGCAAAAACAATACTTACGAATGAGGCAATACAGAAAAATCAAGCGGGATTTCACCTAGATGCTTTTTGTTCCCCCCCAGACACCACCGGGTCTGAAGCGCCGTGTTCTGCCACGGAGGAGGGTGTCTACAACGAGATATCAATTGATCGCAGAGTTGCGAAGGTGGGAGGCAGTCGCGCGCAATTTGTACCATTTAAGGGGGAAAAAACGAAAGAAAAATAAATAAAAAAGTAAACAACGGCAACAAAAAGTGCAGTTTTGGAATGCGGCTCGGATGTGCGCAAAAGCTGAAAAACGAAGAGCCGATCCCCATCCATGCATTCGTGCGCATGCGCAGATGACTGCCTCGCCCGCTTTACGTGTTGACAGGCAGCGTTGGCATTGTTGTATCGTGCGATGCATTGTTGCCCACAGTATACAATGCTAGTTCCGTTGCATGTCTTCGATGGAATTTTCGTTTCTTTATCTTTCAAAACAAACTCAAAATATTGATACGCGATCCACGACTTTTTCAAACATGTGAACAATAAAATTTAAATATTCGAGCATTGCAAAAATGGTTCAACGCTGAAAAAAGACCATCGTATTGCACAAAGACCAATTACGGAAGGCCGAGCAAAACGTTGGAGCTTCTACGAATTGTTGTTCGATATCGTGTAATGATGGACTCGATTTGGTAATGAGACCATAGTGCGGTGTTGCAGAATCTGCTAACGTTTCACAATCTAACCTGTTGAAAATTCATTAAAAAAAATGGTTGTCGAGTAGGGAGCTTTTGTATTTTTCCACCCTATAACGAAATAAAGCGGTAGCAGAAGATATATCGATGAACATGCATGCAACATAAAGTCGCGTTGGTAGATTTTTGGTTTTTTAAAACCATCTGAATTACCAGATTGTTAGAAATTGGTAGTGTATCGTGATGATGTCGTGGTACCCATGGTGCATTTTCGAAGCAAATGAGAAGAATTAAACATGTTGGCGCCCTCTGAGTATATACATGTACAACTACCCTACCAGCATTTCCGAAATGAGAAGTATTTCCATTAATTATCAATTATCAGATTTCATTTGAAATGGGTTCCCAAATCCAGCTGCTGAATGCTGATCATCGGCTCGTGACGGCGCTTCAGCCGAAGTCAGCGTAAGGAGCAGCATCCACCAGCCAAACAAAAGCGAGGAAAGACTGATGGAGTCGGAGACAGATGGGAGACAACTGACTTAATTGCTCGTTAAGTGGTGACAAGTCGTAATCAACCCTTGCCAATTAAAGGTCCATTAAGGAAGGCTGAGAAAGGAGCCAAAGGAGAATGGCCTATTACTCGAGTGGGGGGTGGGAGAAGAGAGCGAGGAGTAACGGCGCTTCCATCGAGCTATCCGTCTCACTTAAGCGAGCGATCAGTTAAGTTGACCAGCAATGGCCCATGCAACAACGCCACGGTACATTAGCAATAGCTTCTGAAGGGTGATCGGTTGTTGGTATCAAACGCTACAACACGCTAGAAACACGAAAAGGTGTGAACGTTTTGCACGTTGCGAGACACGGAGGAAAACTGCTCTTATAGCAATGTCTTGCAAGTATATATACGTGTTTCTATACACATTAAAATAAGTATCAGAACAGATACGGTGTTTTGAAAATATTCATCTGTAATTCTTGTCGCGCTGCATATCATGAAGACGCGTGGCATCTAAAAATGGTTTCAACCATTAAGTTAAACTGAATATGGTGCAATCACGATGAAAATCTTTCATTCTGCTTTCAAGTGATGAAACACTATGCATGTAAAATGGACGTTGGTGACACGGAGGGTAAGCACCCCTTACTGCGTGCAATCACACATAGCCGAAACGCAATGTGTGGTTGCCTACATCCGAGCTGGTTAGGACAGTCAACGCAATGAACCAAACACACATATCGGACATTGCGAAATATATACCTGTACACAACTGACCGAAAACTACCATATCCGCATATATATACAGTACATGTACTCGTATATATATTTAAGAAATTGTAACCTTATTGGCAGACATATTTTCTGTGACTAGTTAGGAATTAACATGCCGATTACTTTAACCAAACGCTAACCAAAACGATGTTTTTCAATGAAATCAATCATTTGTTCAACCAATGACTCGCCTTTAGCTAAGTGAAAATTCGGAAGGAAATGAACCTAATCTTGCCACTTTCGATGAGATTATATGGCGATGAAACCGATTTCTATAAGAGATTAAATCTGGTTAAAACTCAACCTGGATTTTAACTGTCGAGTAAACTAGTCATAACATTAAACAGTTATAACTTTTAATTGTTAGAAACACTAAAATGTGATCCAATTAGTTCGCTAAGCGGAAAAACCTTTGTATCTTCCCAGTTCCCACGATGAGGACATACCTGTAGTCCATTTCTGAGTGGCTGAAACCCGCTGTATCAAAAGTGCCTCTGCACAATGCAAATGAGAGATTTCTATGGGCGACCCTCACAAACCTCTGCGTAAACTCTGACGTCATCGCTCGATCAGTCGCATTCCCGATGTAATACGAAGAAGAAAAATGTATCCAAATAAGCGAGGGATGCCCATTAATACTCCTTAAGATGGCTTTCCGACACTCGTTGTCTTGACGATGAAAGATGACCCATCCTTAACCTTCAATTAGGTTAAGGATGGGTCAGTTTTATGAATGTCGCCAACAGCATTCTCCGCATTCCTTAACTACTGTATATAAGAAAAACGAAAACGGCGAACGGAAACTGCATTATGCGTAACAGGAGAAAAGCACACGGATTGTGACCTAGGCAACGACGGGGCAACCCTTCAACCCTCACCCCCACCCTCCCCTTTCGTTCCTTTTTTATCGAATGCAATTTGGTAGCCATCACTTCAGTCCCGTCCACATTTTTCATCCGTTTTTCCAATTTCGGACAGAGGGCATCCATTACAGTCGGGTTCCGGTCACTCTGGAAAATATTTATTGGACGTTCCGGCATGTGGTCAGCTTAGTCGCACGAAACTCATTTCAATTTCATTTTTAAATACATTCTTCGAATTTTTTAACGTAAAGAATTCAATATGCCCGATTCGGCACTGCGGTCCTGTTACGAAACACCAAATAAATAAGAAAACGATATAAATGGAAGCAAATTAGTCCGAGAAATATTCCACAATATAAAACAAGATGCGGATGTACAGTACATCTCTCGCACAATGTATACGCTCCATGTCATTTATAGTGTTATCAGTTCCAGAATATATTTGCAAAAAATGGTTTTTCACATGTTTATGAAAATTCTAACAATTTTCAAATTACAGTATATCTACAGTTTAACCCCTAAAGGGTTAAAGGGTTCCTGATGGAGATCTATGGATTGGAAAAGAAACTGTATGTTAGACATTTGTCGGGAAAAAATATTTTTACAGCATGTAAGTTTCATTGGTAGCAATTATCACTTACACGTAAGTGTATTAAGAAATTCATTTTATTTTTACAATACCTGCAATCTAATTAAAAAATATACCGTACATTTGTTATGCATGAGCAAAAAAATTTGGAAATCTGTATGTAGGCTACATTACCTGTATATCTATCATGATACGTCCTCAAAATTACGAAAAAAAATACCTCACCATCTAGACGCAACTGTGTTAATTCTGCAGACATATTTTACTGTTTTTTTTTCGTCTAAGATTAAGGCAGTGGGTTTTTTTGTTTTTATAGTGCCCAAGTACATTTCAAGTAACAGTTCCAATAATTTACATGGGGTATTTGAAAGTCAAGTGTCTCGAGCTTAGCAACCCACCTTCCTATCTCATGGTCATCCACAAATAACGAGTGTCAGGGGCAACACATAAAGCGCACGATTTATAGCCTATAAAATTGACTTTCGAATGGAGAAGCGAGGGTCCCAAGCACGTGCACCCCTTCGTGGGTGCCTCGACTATCCTTAACAATAATTTTCTTTTTGCCCCTTTTTTTAAATACCTGCAGCATGAGAAATACTCTTAGGAAAATGGTAAATACCACATCCGTATTTGGCAGATAGATATAGGCCCCCTTCGGAGGGGCGTGGGTTCTTAATGGCTGATATGACGTGTTCCGCACGCCCTTGACATTGAAATGTCTCTTTGAAGAAATGTTAACAAAATAAATAAAAACCGAAAAAACTACTTGAATACTGTACAGTATGTACATGTATGTATAACCTTAGAATTTTGGAATTCCAGCCAAATAATAAAAAAAAACTTATTGGACTTTTGCGAAATTATATCTAATACGTACTGTAAACTACAGTATTAATGACGTCATCAATAGAGCAAATTTCTCCATAATCACCTCAAGAATTAATTGAAACACGCAGAATGAGGTAAAAGAGGAATTGTCTCGTATTAAAGCTTACCATCATCAGCAAATTAACAACTAGATAAATACTATACAGTATGTGCAGTATACACCACGCATTTTGTCTATTACTCGCCAGTCCTGCAACCTATATATCGCCCTATAGATTGATAACATCCGTTTTCTAGACATTCTCTCCATTTGCTATAGTCTCCTATATATTCCAGAATTTGTTGAGTGGCCCTCACTAGCTCGCTGCTAATATTTGGGGCACATGAAACCATTCCGCGCAATTAATTTTGAGAAATCGTCCTCGAGGGTGATAAACTGATGCTGCATATGGCAACTCCGTGAATTTGTCTATGCCGTTGGATGCTGATGGCCAATTTCTCCATGATTAAGAATAAAAGTGGCTAATATTAAAAGGAGAAGGTTTAGACGACGTTCCGCGCAGAAAGCGAGCCGCTATAAATTAAGGCCAGCATCGAATAAAATTTCAATGGAGCGGAAAAGCGACCAAAAAGCGCTTCATTTGAGGGGAGAGAAGCGACGAGCAAGCGCCATCTTGGGAGTCGGCTTTTTGTTTGGCAAAACATACGCGATAGGGCGAAACTTCCCGAGACTCCCTCTTTTTCCGGCCTCCTTCCCCCCAGCGAGATTAATGGCCGAAATTCCACAGTAGCCGTGGTTAATTCGAATTCCGTTTATTTGGAATTATTTGGACAATGGGAGAAATTGAAGAAGGGGGGCCGTTTATAAAAACCCGCATGGATATAGGCGGAATATATGTATGGAAAAAAGGAGG
>JAQGAO010002424.1:0-19761 GCA_034697705.1 Ommatoiulus sabulosus
TTGGAAAATCGAATCCGCACCAAGCTGTTCAAGAACAGCTAGGCCTAAATCAGCAACACGTGTGTAGCAGTTCCTGTGTGAAGAATAATTCGCAGCTGTGTTGTACACACTGGAATTATTGTTTCCTTGCCTGTTTAAATTCCCAGTGCTTTAGTCTGTTCAACATCCACAACCTCTGAACATATATGGGCTTAGTTAATCTGTTTTAAATCTCTGCTAAAAAATTTCCGACTGCATTTGGGCCTAACACATGCGTGTAAGATTGTGCTCTCGAAAATCAACAGAGCGTCTGGTGGATGGGGGCCCTGTGGCGGGGCCGGCTGTGTATGTAGTGGTGCCTCGACCTGTGGTGGCGGCGGCGGCGGTTGAGCGGTTGTTCACGGCGGCCGAACTGTTTGATTTGGACCACTTCATCTTCTTTGGCGATCTGGGTGACCCGGCACTTCGTCCCTCTCAGGATCTACTGCGGCGGGCTCAGGCCGCATCCTGGTTTCATTTTGGCGTCGCCCTCGGTGTATGGTTAGGCTCGTGTGGCGTTGAGAAAGACTCAATTGCATCGGGACCAGCGGAGGCGTCAGTATGCTGCATTGCAGCAGCAGTTGGCTCGGCTGCAGCTGCCTGGGGGCCGGGGCCGCCCTCGTGGTCGGGGTCAGTGTGGCGGTCGCCGTTAGGTCTTGTTTGTTGTGATTTTTGTTGAGCGTGCACCGGGGTTGCAATTGTATTTGGGGTTTATTTGTGTTTTTTTTGGCTCGTCGTGGCCTCCGTGATATGCTGTTTGGCCCCTTTTGTGTCTCGCCCCTTTGCCTTTTGTTTTTGTGCTCTTTTAGGCTTGCCCCCGTTGAGGTGATTTTTTGGCCGCCTTTGTTTGTTGTGCCTTGCTCAGGTTGAGCTGCGGCCTTGTGGGGGATGTCAGGGTAGCCAAAGCAAGGCGGAAGGTCTCGCCGCTTTTCAGGTAGGAATGCGGCGCCTATTACATAAGGAGGCGCATCGGGAGCACGAGCGCTCTCTCTCTGGTTGGGGTTCGGTCTGGTCGGTTGGCTGGACGTTAGGTTGTTCGGGTCGGTTCTTGCCACAGCCGTTGCCTCGGATTACCCTGCTCTCTTTGGGACCTGTGTCCCTGGATTATAGTGCCTTAAGCTTGTCGGCGCCGCCGTGCGGTGTGTAACGGGGAGCCGGGTTTGCTCGTTGTACGTTGTGAGTATTGGGACCTGCGAGTCCCCCTTTTTGTTGTTGGGATTTTGCCCTGTTGGCTAACTCCCGTGTCGCGTTCTAACCTTTTACCATGTTTGTTATGTTAACTAGAATAAATGTCTTTTGCTTATATCTCTAACGGGCCGTTTAGGCATGGTTTCTTGGGGTTTTTGGCGGGTTAAGAGATCCGACGAGGACATGAGGGCGGGTCGGATCTCACAAGATCATTACTGGTATATAGCATATAACAAGAAATGCTTTTGCACATGCGTTGAATGCTGTTTTTTTAAACATTTAGTTTTTATTGATGAAATTGTTTTTTCTGACTAATATGGGACCTTCGATTTCTCTTCTCTACAATTTTGAGACCCTTTTAAGAAGCAAGTCCTGGTAGCACAGTGGATAGCGTGATGGCTCTGTGGATGATAGGTCGTAGGACCGAATCCGGGTAAGTTACAACAAATTTTAATAATAATTTGTGTCTATATATGTTATAAGCAGATAGGATTCGAGCATTAGAAGTCGTATATGCTAGTAATTAATGTGAAATTTTAAATTATTTAATTAAATGTCCCATTACTATGGGATCCTTATGGGATCTAAAGGGATCCCATAGTAAATGGGGTCCCATAAAAAGGTTCAATAACCTCGTTAGCATGGGACCCCATACATGGGAATTTTCACTTGGGAGAAGGCATATGCTGTAAATGTATATACGAGCTTGTATTTACACTCTAGCTTTAAATCCTGGCATTGTTTGGGGTAGATTAAACAAATCATGAACATTGACCTGGGTAAAACATTCTGGCAAAATATGTTGTCACTTTCATGGCCTTGGGATTACTAATATGGTCAATGTTCACAGGATTAGCATTGCACACGGTTTTGCATCATCAGGGGCCATTTGAAATGGGCGTCTGTAAAATTTCATTTCCTACTACCGGCTACATGAGGACGTCCTTTTCGAATGGCGCCAATACAACCACACGAAACAAACCCACAAGTTTTTTTATGTACATTATACAGAGTGGCCAAAAATGTCTGTTGCACCCCCCAAATTTCGAGGATAGCTGCACAAATGAAAAATCTAATGAGGGGAACATACAGGAACTATGGGATGCTGAATACAATCGTGCCCAAAACATTTGGCCCCAAAGAATATTTCAAGGGCATTTAAGTCCTATCTTTGAAATGGTGATAGGTACAAAGAAAAGTTAATGATAAAGTTGTAGGTTGTCGACAAATTAGTATAATGGCTCTATTGCAACATTTAATTATCGATCGTCACAAAACAAATTTCTTCTGGCCTTTTTGTGTATGCACCCATGCATAACGCCGCTACATTGCAGGAAAGCTCTAGTACCGTTTGCAATGCAACAGTGTTATGCATGGGTGCAAACATATAAGAAGCCATGCAGTCATTTTTTGAGTGGCGATCGATAATTAAACGTTGCAAATGGAGCCATTAAACTAGGTTTTCGACGTCCTATAACTTTCTAATTGACTCTTTCTTTGTGGCTATTACCGTTTAAGACTTAGGACCTAAAGGCCCTTGAAATGGGCTACCTAAGCCAATAAGCCTAAGCCAATGGGCTATACTAAGGTTACCTCTGATTCCAATAAAAATGTGTTTAGGTGTTGAATGCTGGCAT
The DNA here is from genome assembly GCA_034697705.1 of Ommatoiulus sabulosus. Taxonomy (NCBI): domain Eukaryota; kingdom Metazoa; phylum Arthropoda; class Diplopoda; order Julida; family Julidae; genus Ommatoiulus; species Ommatoiulus sabulosus. The sequence goes on from JAQGAO010002424.1 coordinate 2,844, forward strand.
GTAAGTCGGTTTCACTAAATTCGTACGCCATGTTCCATCCTATTGATCCAAAGTTCCGACGTTCCTGCACAATGCTGTGAAAGCAGCACAAACCAAAGAGAAGTTTGTGAAAGGCATCTTGCTGAAAGAAAAAATTTATTATTGTTCGGTCTGCTTAGGATTTAAGGGTTGCATGTATAAATGTTTTCTGTTAAACAAATCAAATGAATAGACCTCAAAATGAAGAAAGCAATAATGTTTGCAATCCACTGCCAAAATTGTATGAAAAATAGAAGCTATATTGCTTTTTCTTGGAGGTGGTGATGGATGAGTGATTTTCCAAAACCAGCATATTGACTATTAATAAGTCATGCTTTGGAAATATAGTTAACCAACAAAGATTTTAAAATTCAATTTACCTTGCTAGAATAACTATGCATGGCATACATTACGAAACACTGGCATTCCACTAAACTAATTATTATATACCTTCTTTCTCTTACTCTTTCCAGTTAGTTTTTTTTCTAAGGTTTTGGTTTGAGACCAAACATTGAGATTTCAATCCCCATTTCTTCCTCTTTAAACAAATGACTAAAACTTTCATTGAAAACTTAGTAACGTTGCACATTGTGAGATGTTTTCCATGATTTTATAGCTCATAAAATTATGAATTTTTGACATGGTTTTAACTTTTCTTGCTTTCGACACAATAGATTTCGTGCCATGTTCACACACTGCTGTGTACAGTTAACATGTAATTTCCAAATGAGCAATGGGGCTCAATATGGATCACAAGGATAAGGATGTGTGATGTGAAGGACTGCGCTGACGAGGAGTCAAAGCGACAAAGCACAGGAGAGATGAGGATTGAAATTTTTCGAGATGGGTGATTGGCATATTCTATAAATTTTTTAACATGTTTTTTTTGCTCATTAATAACTAGTTAGATACATGAATTTATTCATCCAATTTTCATTCTGGTTTTAAATGTTTCACAGTTAATTGTGTCTAATTAGTTTTTAAATCTGATAATTGGTTCGGGTGATATCTCACAATTTTTGATTTCTCTGAATTTGGTATATTTTAGTGGGCGGGATCAAAGGCGTTTTTTGGGTTTTTAAATCCAGTTCTAAATTCCCGAATTTTTGCCTTCCAGTATTCAGTCTGGTAACACAATTTAAGTAGAATACCTGTCTGTTGGCAGTGACTCGATTTGTGGTCATGGTAAGACACGTTTTTTGATTCTCCGAAGTGGGTTGTAGATTTATGAATTTTGGCCATCCAATTTTCATTTTGGTTCGAAAATGTTTGGAAAATTAACAGCTAATTGTTGGCTTAAGTAGTTTTTGAATCTAATAATTGGTTCGGGATTTAACTCAGAGTTTTTGATTGTGAGAATATCGTAAATTTTAGTGACCCTTTTGATATACTTTTTTGTTGTCAAAACCAGCTCTACATTTCCGAATTTTTGCCTTTCAAAATTCATTATGCTATTAAAATCTTCTATTCGAAATCTTTGAATTAATTATACGAGTAGTTTTGAAATCTAGTTATTGGTTCTAAAATTATCTTAAATCGTGTTTAAAAAATGAAAATATAATTTAAAAGTGCAATGCCACCAACCCAGGCACTATAACTGACAATTTTTACTCAGTCTGGAAAGGTAGCAGGTGATAATGCTAATTTGGGGAGGGAATTCAAGGACTGGGTCCTAGGGTTCATGCAATTTAGACCCAAATCGGTAGCTGATATTAGCGGCCATTATGCCATACAGAGTCGGCACTGCCTCATTTTGTGAACAATCTTCCCATACAGTGGCAGTCCTGGTGGGTGATTTTTTTATGCAGACCACCATCTAGTGGAACCTCATGAGGTTCACTTTTCAGTTGACTATTTTAAATGGTGTGGAAGTCAGAAAACATAGTAACGCAATTATATGGTGTTTTCCAATCAGACGAGTTGAGCACCTTAACAACACGGGTTTGCTCAGTACTCAAAAATGCTTGACCACATGCTGTTGGCCAAAAATTCCTGTGGTGGTTCATGCTAGCACAAATAACATGGGCAATATGATTTACCAAGGGTTTGTCAAGGAAATTTGTCGTGTTAGACCTTGGGAAAGCATGTTAATTTTTAGCATTTATTTCCGGTTGGATTTTCGACGCAGGAGCCTTGTTGGTTTCCACAATGGAATGTAGCAGCATGCATGTGAGATATGTTTGTTTATCAGCACACGTCAGCACAAGTCATCAACACAAAATATGCATCTTTTGTATTGATGACTTTCAATGAGCCAATAAAGAAAATGTTTTGCCCAGGAAAAGTTTGGTCCGACTAATTGGGCTAATGTTAGCCCTTGGTTGGCATACTAATGCACACTTGTTTTTCCATAGTTAACTGGCGGGATTTTTATATCTCGAGTTATTCATCCTACATCTTATGTCATTATAATGGATGAAAGTTAAATGGATATCCATAACTATCCATATGATTTTTGTGGGTATCCATACATAGCTGCCTACATGTAAAGATTTTTCCTCTGGGGTTACTATGCAGTTGCTGCTACTTCCCCTGTGCAAGGTGAAGCAAATAAGTTTTTTTGGATTTACCTGATGACGGCTTTGGTAAAAGAAATCTGCATTTGCTACTGGATCATTTAAGTACGACCGCATCATGCTTGCTCGCAGACCCTGCAATGCTTCATTAGTGACCTTTACTGATTCTTGCAACACTCCCATTGGGAAAAATGAACAAGAATATGTTGTGAGCCACAGACGAAATTCTGGATGAGTTGTGTCAGGACTGAGTTCCTAAACATCATGTAAATAAATACGTGTTGCATAAATGTACCACTACATTTTCAAAGATCTTAATATTTTACTAAATTTATATGTACTACCTTGCAGAAAAATATATTTTGAACACAACTAACTATTACGAATTCATATTTTGCTTTTTATTTAAAACATTAATTGCATAAGCCCCTTTATTGCACTACTTTTTTTACACTTGCTATGTTGAAATGTTATTTCTTTAAAAGCAATAACGTATACCATATAAAGTATTTTAATTCTTATATAGATTTTAAATGTTAGCTGCGCTCACTGTTGACTAATTTTATTAGGATGAGGAAATAAAAATATGCATAGGCCTACATTTTAAAAACGCAACAGTGCTAGGACCCTACTGGTTTAAACAATATTATATGAAAAATACAATCTTTGTCATTTGCCTAATACTTGCCACTTTTTGACAAAGAAAAGCTATTTGTTGATGCAGTGTGGAACATCTTTCAGTTTACTATGCAGGATGGAACTGTAGTCAGGGCGACTACATTTTTTACTTAACTGTTAAAGATTTGGAAATATAGTTTATGCGATTAAACAGGAAGTCATGAATACTTCATCTACTGGTATTGTGACATTTTACCTAAGGCAATGTTTTCAAGGAACCGAAAACTTATGTACTTATATTACTTCGGAAAAGTAAGAGATTGATCTGTTTGGATGAATTTAACGACTTTCGTCTTCATTGGCAATTATTTAAAGTTGATACAATATTTTTAAAAACAGAGATAAATACCAAATGGTAGAATCACTTTTTGTTAAAGATGACACACAGTGAACTGTGAACACATTCGTACATGATACACATCCACCAATCTAGATTGTACGATATATCACTCATCAGCGAAATAAGCTGGCCCACAAATCAGGTAGTCAGGTGTTGTTAATAACATTTTTACAAATTCAAATAATTGCCAATGAAAGAAGAGCAGTTGAATTACTACGAATAGGTAAATTAAATTGTGTCTTAAGTGTTACGGTTAAAATACACGCCCCCATGCAGTTTCCTTGAAAAAAGGTCCTATCTAAAATGTAACAACATCAATTAAATAAGCACAGTGCAGCACACATGACTCTCTCTAACAGCACAAAGAGATTTTTAATACAGTAGAAACTCTCTTATGTCAACTAATTGTGACCAGAGGTGGTTGACATAATCGAAAAGTTGACATAAGGGAGGTTGAAATTCTAACAAAAAAATTCTATTCAAAAAATAGGAAACAAGTCAATTAAGTATTTAAAGTTATTTTATCACATTACATGTACATATATATATCACTTTTATTGGGCAGGTTTAAAAAAATCATGAATCATCTTCTGTTTCACCATCTTTATTTTTTTTGTCAAAGCCAAATCCCTTATTTTTTAGTTGAAATAGCTGGACTACTGCTACGAGCAGGCCTCAAACGAGGTACTTTAATGTATTTAATTAATTTTCTTATGTTAGAGGCCTGCGTCAGCCAAAAACGCACCGTTTGGTTGGCAGGAGCCACGTGCTGATAAGTTGACATATTGGAGGTTGACATAAGAGAGGTTCTACTGTAGTTATAATATAACGGTTACAAAAATAAGGTGGCCATGTATACTGTTCCACCCTTTATATTGTAAAACAATCAAGTAATCCCATTAAAATAAAGACACCAGAAGCCACACGATGCACTAACTTATAAACTATAAGTAAGTGGACAAATAAATCTTTGCTTTTAAAGAATTCTTACAGATAATACATGTAATAGCAAGAAATTTATCACAATAAGCTTATCATTAAATAAGTTAATCAGTATAACTAAAGGTGTTGACTTACCTCACAAATTTGCTCTAAGTTAGGCATCCATGACTTTGCCAAATGACAGTTTTGCAAAACAACCCATAATCCTAATTTGGCAGCTTCCTGAACCATCTCAACAGCAATAGGTCCTTGACCTTGACCCAAAGATAAAGTATTAAGACGAGAGCCTCCAAAACCCTGAAAGTTAAGCATACGTAATATTGTTACTTTTCTCAGGTTAGAGTATAAGGGAACTCAGGGAGCCTCCCTGAGGGAGGCGTTAAATTATGCTTGATTTGGGCACAATTCAGCGATTATGACAAAGATGCGACATTTAATTTGAAAAGCCAAGCCACGTGACGAAATCGTGAATATTTATTGGTATAACAAATTGCCAAGGTCCATTTCGATTTTGCAAATCGAAAAATCAAACAACGGAGCAAATTGACCTTGGTTTCAAAATGCCATCATTATGGCCAAACTTGCCATCAAAGCCGTCACAAAGTCCAATTCACGGGTTACTAGTACACAAAAGCCGAATATTACGTTGCTTGAAAAATGTTGCTGCATTTTGATTGGACAAAAAATGTGCGTAAGGTGTCATCTCCTTTGCTAAAAACCAAAAAAAAAAAATCAAGTTGTAGGATTTGATCACGTGGCTTGGCCCTTTTTGCAAACCCTATTGGAAAAAAACATTATGAACCAGTATAAAAATTATAATGGTTCATATTGGTACCATTAAAAATCGTATTGGTTAATACTGGTACCATTAAAAATCTTATTGGTGAATACTGGTCCCAGTACTAATACCAATATTTCCCCTACACTATTACATGTGCCAAACTGGGAACCATAAACAATATCATACTGGTAATGCTTAACCAGCATACAATTCCAGTGCTATACTGGTATCCAATATAATAATGGTATACTGGCAATGCTTGACCAGTTTATACCACTAGTGCTATACTGGTATTCAATATTTCAAGATGGACCTCAATAATCAGTATGATGAAACGAGATGGAATGTGGCTCAAGATTGGATGTGCAAATTTGGTCAAGGGTGTATTCCGAAATTAAGTATAAAGGGATGAGTGGATAAAACAACAGGAATTACAGTGCAGCGCATTTCCGAAGTGCAACAACCATGCGGTTGGAGACTAAGTTTTATTGGATTGCAGAATTGTAAGATGCTTTAGTTATCATTATATAGGGCCTGCACTGGCCAGGGTCGGACAGCTTGTGTGTCTTGACAAAATCATGTTTAAACAATGGATTTAGAACTTATTTTAATTTTTCGCCTTGTATGAGCTCATCTGTTTTATGTGATATAAATGCGATCAAATCCAACAATCAGTTTTTTGTGATTTAACTTGGAGCTCCAATCTAGTAGTAACTTGGCTAATCTTTAGACAACAAAACAGCGGGTTACAGACCGCTCTGACATTAGTGACTTAAATTGTTTAATCTGTCAGGCAATTGTCCGCCATATTTAATTGTTGGATATATATTTTTTTGTTAAAGAACTGCACTTTTACGGAATGTACTTCGAACGTACATTTCTTAATACGATTGGTATATAACTGACCGGGTAATAAAAATAATAAATAGTTATTCTAATTTTTCCAAATAAATGAAACAATGTTGGAATGAATTTTGTTTCCTTTTTTTTGATAGATTCATGGCTGTGAAGTTTTACAATTCTTGAATGCACTCTAAGAAAAAAGGTACTTTAGTATACCAAAAAAAGGTGTTTTGCTTGTCACAAACACTCCAACATTTTTGGTGTTATGGAAAACCTCTGAGATAGAGTTTTATGGAATACCTCATCCATAATACCATAAGAGGTGTTCCAGAATACCATAAAAGGTGTTTTTTTCTCTCAAATATTTGCCGATTCCAGTTACGTCACCAAGGTTTCCTTGGTGTGTACCTACTAGCGTATATGTAAATGGTAACATACATAGTAATCACGTGCCATATATAGTTTTATTTCCAAATTTATTCTTTAAACTTACCAGGATTCGATCCTGCTACCTACCATTTTTGGATACCTCACGCTACCACTCTGCTATCACGACTCGCTTCAGAGAGCCTCACTAGTTGTGCCTTTTTCTGGGTTTCGAATAAAGGGTATCTATAAGCACCTTTTCAACGGTTGTTTTGTTCAAAACGCCTTTTTAGGTGTTTAGAAATACCTCAAAATAGACAAGCAAATACCTTTAAGTGTTAAAAAACACCTAATTTCACCATTTTTTCTCAGAGTGTGATATTATACAGGAGTAGGAAAAGTAATTACACATTCGACAATGTATTAATGTTGTATAGACCTGCATTATGATCAAATTTGAATTTGACTATGATTATGATGTCATAGTCCTCTCCACTGGAGGTGCATGCATACTGGGTGCTTTATGAAGGGAATTAAAACTTTTAAATTTCTTTGTTCAATCATTACATTTAACAAGTCATTAGGTGGTGGTGTGGGAAAAGTAAAGATTTGAACAAAAGTGTTTCTTTCTTGCTTCTTGCACATACAATAGTGACGTGTGAAGTATGGAATTTAGGCTTCACCCAGTTTGGACACAGCCTAGGTAACTCGCAATACACGCGCAAACAGTAAACACTTTACATCTTACTCGAAGCAGAGACAGCTCCACCATAAACTAATTTCAACGAGTTTAATTCTACTGCATTTGACATACTCATGTATATTTTCAAAAATATTTAAAAATATAATAACTAATACTACCATTTCTTCAGAAAACTTTAATAGGGACACAATTGGATCGACGCCTGGAGACAACAGGAAAATTACTGGAGTACAACAATTGCTGTCAGCAAAGGTTTTTCCTAGATCAAAAGGTGGGGCATCGGCAAAGTTTGGCCCAAGCACTTCGGTTATGATTTCCAACATATATGGAACTACCTGTTAATAAAAAGAGTACATTTTGAAAAATGGCAATGATACATGTACATTGAAAGGATAATGAATTAAAAGCAATTGCCCATACCAAGGTCATATATGACCTTGGTATGGGCAATTGCTATAGCAAGTCGAAACACATTACATTTGAATGAACATGCGGTTTTTATAAAAATTTCCCAACTTCTTTTTTATTCAGTCAAACAAACATACTGTGTGTATTTGTTTAAGTTTTGCAGACTTGATTGCTTTAAATGACACATTGAGAGGTGGCAAACAAATGTTCACCACTTTCAATACTTTAATGACAAATTGAGTTCAAGTATTGCTCAGTAGAAAAAACATAGTTTTGATTTCCAAAATGTTTTTATACTTAATTTATCTTATTTCCATGAATCCTTCGGAGCAGTAGACTTCACGATACGCGAACGAGTGACACGAAGCAGGAAGGTAAGAACTAAATCAAGTTTATTCCAGTTGTACGTAATGCAGAATAAACGGAGTAAAAAATATATTGAAATACAATTTACTATGTCCAAGCTCTCTCCAGTATGGACATTAACACAGTTTAAGTAAAACACTTGGTGAAATCTTTTATTTAGCTGACAATGGAGAAGCACTGAGCAACAGTGGCCTCTCTTGCTCTCTCTTTTAAGTGAAAATTTTCGTGAGTAACTGCTGGCAAGCCATAATGCTTGCCCTTATATAAGCTGTGGTCTGGTTGACCCACTACAAGATTTGGTCCTACAATGAGTAGTGACCTCCTGTCATTATCATGAAATTTGCATGGCAATGATGTCCCCTCTTGCCGCTGCAAGAGTCGGCTTTACTGTCATGCCACATTAAAATATCATTACCATGGTCATGACAGGGAAGCTACCTACCAAAGGGCTCTATGGTAATATAATGCAAATGATAAGGTGCTGCTTGCTCCTGGCCTAAGTTGCTAAAAATGATGCTATGATGCTAAATATAATTAATATACACCTCAAAATTACCCCAAATTCTAACCAATGAAATGAGGAAAAATTTAATGAGGTAGATGGCATGAAAGTAGGACAAATAACATCCCATGCAACCATACAAGGATAACATGGCATGCAGGAAAAGCAGAAATGCCAAAAAGAAAGAACAATATATAGCAAGTAAAAATGATAAACACTTGAATACAGGGAATATGCAAGGGAAAAATTGTGCTTACTCTCCCACATCCGATGGAACGGAGGGAATGGATATATGCGCCCACCCCACTTCATCTTCAGAGAAGGAAAAATGGCCAATATTAGAAGAGAAGAATGCAGCCAATGGATTCAATTCAGGAGTAGTAGGTGGAACCGGAGTAAAAGGACCTTCATCTACTGGAACAGGGAAGTCACCAGGTTAAATAACAGCACAGGAAGTCCAAATGGTGTAGTAGGGCAAGGAGGCTGAAAACGTTTCTAGCTGCAGGACTGTAATTGATCGATGAACAGATCCCGGAGTGTTGTCAAGAGGACCATCAAGCTGGACCTCAAGAGTAGGATCCGGATTCTCCTGGATAAGACGACAAAGGCGATGCATCCAGTTCAGGTAATTAACTGTGAATGCATGATCTGGAACGCGTGGGTGATCATTTTTTTAATAAAGCTTTACTCCCTACAAAAAGTGGGAGAGCGCCGCTACTGGATACAGCGCTGCATTTGTGGCACATAGAGAGCAGATGGGTAGCATTGTATCGGAGTTAGACGTACGCAAAGCTACCAGTAAAGCATGGGAACGTGCGTGATATGCAGTGGGGAGGGAGGGCAAGCGATCAAGGTGGTGAGCGCACGTTGGAACATGTAGGCATGAAGAGCCTTGGAAGGGGTGCAGAGGCAAACCCAAAGGCAAGAACAATACACAATAGGCAGAGGCAAAGGCAGGAATGGTACAAAATAGGCAAAGGCAAATGCAATAGGTAATACACAGATGCAAGGACAAAGGCAAAAACAGTACGACCCGCAGAGGCTATACACAACGACATGAATAGCACCCGATAAGCGAACACCCTTCCTAGGGAGGGGGGGCGGCCCTGGTTTAGCCGTACTATCTTCTTTAGTGCAGTCGACATGAAGTTCCTATACGCCTCATTATCCATGTTATCCAAAGCTCGGAGTTTCCAGACGCCATGGAATTGCCATTCCCGACAAAATGCAGCGCACTCGGCCAGGATGTGGGTAGCTGTCTGCGGCTCGCCTGAGCCGCAGAAGCAGGTGGCCGTCAGCGAAACGCAGAAGCGATGCAGGTGCGCCCGGATCGCACCATGTCCTGTCAGAAACTGCATGGTGAGAAAGTGCGGCAGGCGGGTCTGAAGGAGCCTCCGAGCATCAGCTAGAGTCGATAGATGGAAGGACATATAACACTTTCCAAGGGCGAGGGAGGCAGCAGCCTGGGTATTGTAGGCTTGGGCCCACTGACCCACACTGTGAAGCCGCAAGTTATGTTTCACGAAAGCCAATGGGAAGAGGTCAAAGTGGATACCCCACAAGAAGGTGGCCGCTTTTGCCAAGGTGTCCGCTCTCTTATTCCGAATAATTTTAACCTGGGCTTTTACCCAGGCATACCCCGCAGAGAGTCCAAGGCAGCCCGCGCGACGCAGGGCCGCATGGGTAGCGACAACGGTGGACTCCGTTGATGAACTCTGACGCAGCGCGTCCAGGCTGCTACGCGAGTCGCTGAACATGACAAAGTCTGAGTGATGGTCAACCCTTCTTCGGTCACCCGCAGCAGGGCAAGAGATTCAGCCTGCATGACAGAGCAGTGAGAGGCCAGCCGAAACTTCCGAGTCGCTAGAAGACGGTCACCGTTGTAGACCGCGAAGGCAGCCCTCCTTCGATTTGCTGCCGTCCGTAAAGATGTGCAAATAATCCGGACTAAAGGCATCCACTACCTCCTGGTCCGTCGTGATAGCATATAGGTAGGGGAGATGCGCTAGGCAAGGTTAGGCAGTTCATAGATAAGGAACGGTGCGTTTAGCCTGTGGTCGACAGGTAGGAGGTCCGTAATGCCACTCCGTCGGACAGTGGATACCTGGGCTAGCTCTTCAATACGCAATTCCAGTAGCAGGATTTGGGACAGCACCTGGGAGGTCTCCAGCGAGGAAGTCCGGTAGGCTTTTGAAGCGGCGATGGCGAACAGGTGTTGGAAGGCGGCAAGACGTTTCCGGACATATTTGTAAACGAGCGCACGGGCCCAGATCTCAGCTGCATAGGTAATTGCTGGTTCCACGGCCCTGAGGTAGGAAGTCCGCAGGCAAAGCGGTGTCTGCTATTGTGTCGTGATGAGCAGACGACGAAAGCCGCAAAACATGGTCTCCATCCGATGTATAAAAGGTAGGCGGAATTGCGGTATCCGCGTGGCAGGCGCCCGCTGGAAAGCAAAAGTTGTCTGCCGCATCAGCAAAGACGTCCTTATGGACCACCGTAGAAGGGGGAAAAATTGCAGTGGTGGCTTGAAACGACTTGGCCACCATAGAGTTGAGGGCCACAAATGTAACGGCGGTTGCTGAACTTGGAGAGGTAGATGCGTAACTTATTGGACGCGCATCGTGGCGCGCAGAAAAAGGTAATTTGAACAGCAAAATTTCGGAATTAACCACATCAAACGCTGCGCGCAACGGTGCGCGTTTGATAGGCGACGCTGTATGGGCGGACAGAGCAGGACGAGGCTGCGAGACAAGTGTGCGCACAGGACACGCCACCAGGAGGAGAAAAGGCGCATCGGATTTCGTCTGTGCGTCGCCACGCTGGACGATTCTGGTTGGACGATTGGCATAAAAAGTCGCGCGGACTGTTGGATCGTGAGTAAAAAACCACGCTGAAACCCAAGCCATGGTGACCGATTGCAACAATGGCTCCTGTGCATCTTGGTCGATTTTTTTACGAATTTTAAACTAAACACACGACCAGGAGACACAAGTCAAATTTAGGTTTAACGTTTTGACGCCATGCGTCTTTAATCAAGCCTTAATTCAAAGAAAATGAAAAATGAAAGGAAAAAATATGCAAAAATACATTAGTTGAAACAACCAACCAAACATAATTATGTAATATTACAATGATTTAAGTTAAAACAAGTTACAACATAAAGGGCTGCATTACACAACAAGATACAAAGTTACTGTTAAGTTTTAGATAATTATACATAGAAAAATCGAAAAAATGCTTACACTGACATTTGCAAGTTAATCACTTATTATTTTACATGTACAAGTTATTCAAAGTCAACGAAACATTCAGGAGAACACCAGGCAAGGACACCACGTATGTATTCTTCAATTGAATATGACCAAAGTTCCCCCACCAAATTGTGGTAAAAAAACAACAGTGTGACCAAACCAGGTGCAAACAGAAAAAAACGTTTTTTCAATTTGCCCAAGTCACTGACAAATTTTGTTTCCTTTAGTGAATCTGATGAAGAGATTCTTTTCTTCGTGAAAAGATGTTTCCTTTTGTGAATCTGGGTCGGTCGGAAAAACAGCTGTAGGATTGTTGGGAATGTTCGGATTCGGGATCCATGGAACTACCGCAACTGGAACAGCATGATTCGCCAACTGTGGATTAATTCTTGGTGGATTTGTTGGCAATTCAGGCAGCAATGTTTGTGAACGCGGAATAGGCCAGCGATCCAAAAGTAATGTGTTTGGAGCATGTGGATGCGGCTTAATATCTGTCAATTGGCAATCGTTCACAGGTGTAAACGAACGAATGGATTGTGATCATCAATGGATTTGGGATCCGGGGTGTAGTGTCCATCCCCTGTAATGCTTCCGGTGTGGCGACATATCATCTTGACCACACAAAAACAACGAAATTCTGCTCCCAAAACACCGTGACTGTGCATAAAAACATTTAGGGAATACATACTGTTTGAAAAGCACGTTCGATCACTGGAATTATGAAAAAGTCAGAAAAGCATGCATTTAAGAAGTTGTTTATAAAGTTTCAAAAACTTACCAAAGAAAGAAATTTTGATCTGTTCCTTCGGAAAACACAAAAACAACTGAATTTTGACCGTTAGTGGAAAATTTCGAAACTGACAACATCCTTTCAATAAAACTTTACAAGCGCTGATAGTAATGGTTAAATCAAGAATGGACACAAGTTTTAATTGGAAAAAAAATGCCGCCTGCTCGTACGTCCAAGCGCCCTGCTGTGTTAGCTAAAAAGGGATCAGTCAGGCCACCTCTGTCCAGGCCAAATGCTTGGGCAGGATGAGTCAGTCAGTCTCAAAAGACCCTGGCTCAAATATCAGAGGGTTAACTAAATTGTTTATTTTCGGTAGTAAGTGATGGTGTAACTTGTTAGTGGAAAAGAGTTGGCCGGCTCTGGCCAACTTCCACATGGAGGTAACAAAAAAATTATTAGGGTCGACTCCAGGAGTCTAAACTATTAAGTTCATGATAGTGTAAAAGTGCCATTTTACATTAAGATTATTATTTGATTGCGGGACATCCAGCACTTGGCGGAGAAAAGGTCGAGAGTGACCAATTGTCGCGAAATGCGGGAGGTGCGCTTCTTGTTCAAGGTGTCCATGCAGTTGACTTACTGAAGTGCCTTCAGCATAGCGACTGCCAAGGTTCTGCTATAAATTGTGTGCGGCATGGATGCCACATTATTTCCCCTCAAGTGATCAACGAAACCTGAAAGGGAGACATATATTGCTACCGCTGCGTAAGGAATGGCATGCAGGAGTTTCTGGCACTGCTGTGAAAGTAACAGTTTTGTTGGTTGGAAGCAGCATGGCTGGCTCTGCAGTCATCTGGGTTTAGGTGGCCGGAAGAGTCGCCGGAGGAACTGGTTGATTATCCGGGCTGGTATCAGGGGCAGTGTCAAAGGTGGCTGGCTTCAACCAGTTGTATGATGTGTTGGGCGACTTCCCTTTCACCAACAGGGTGAAGTACTTCTCAGCATGGCAAAGGACTTCGTAGGGTCCATTATAGCGGAACTGCAGTTGGTGCTTTACGGTGTCATTGCGGCTCCAGACATGTTAGCAAGTAAGCAAGTCAGGAAAGACAAACACTGCCATGGATGAATGACTGGAGATTTCTGTGGGACCGATGGTCCACATCACTGAAGGCCACTGGCTAAGGAAGTCGGTTGTGTCCACATGCAAAGGAGCGGTTCGAAAGAAGTTGCCTGGCAACTAAAGCATCTCAACATAGACGAATTCGGCCGCTGAGGATTTGATGTCGGGTTTGAAATAAGTCCGCAAGGCAGTGATGGTGTCCACTGTGCATTTTCATTGGCAAGCAAGGCATTCTTCAAAGGACAGTAGTGGATACCTTCTACAAGTCCGTTAGACTGCCGGTGGAACGAGGTCATGGTTTGGTGCAATGCACCTAGGTGCACGGCGAGGTCCCGAAAGATGCCTGAAGTAAACTGTCGTCCCCTGTCGGAGTTGATTTTATCTGGACGACCAAAACGGGAGACCCAGCCAATCAACGTAAGTGATAAGGTAAGTGGACCCTTCAGATGAAGTAAGCGGACCCACTAGGTTGATGTGCATCACCTAGAAATGGGCATGTGGGCTTACAAAAGTGCCATGTGCAGAGGTTACATGGCATAAAACCTTTGCCTACCAAAACAGGAAGCCAGGAGCTTCCGCGTTTAGCGGATGACCGGGTGGGATAAACCATGCATGTTGTTGAAAACCATGCATCGCATGGGAGCTGGGACATTCGGTCGGCTGTGGTCAGTGCTGACATCGCAGTAGAAGTTGACGTTCGAATTGGGCAGGGTGATCCACTTCAAGGTACGCCATGTGGTAGAAGTGAGCAGGGTTTTGAGTTGGTCGTCGGTCTCCTGAGCCTGAGCCATCTGCGAAAAATTGATGGAATCGATTTCTTGTGGCATGGAGGTGGTGGCAATGCGAGACAGTACATCAACCACGGTGTTATCTACCCCAGACACATGGCGGATGTCTGTGGTGAACTGGCCCAGCAAATCCAGATGTCGTGCCTGATGGGGGCTTAACTTTTCAGGCTTCCGGTCGAAGCTGTAGATAAGGGGCTTATGATCAGTAAAGAGCGTGAATCCCCGACCCTCCAACAGGCGCCAGAAATGCCTTACCACCGCAAATGCTGCAAGGAGTTAATGGTCATAAACACTATATTTGGATTCGGCTGGAAAGAGTTTTCTTGTGAAGAATGCTAGGGCCTGGAAATGGTCGTCCACTAGTTGTTTCAAGGAAGCCCCACTGGCAAAATCCAATGCATCTACTCTAAAGGCAAGGGGAGCGTCGGGTTTTGGGTGTGCCAGTGGAGTCGCGTTCTTTAGCAGCTTCTTGCACTGTTGGAAAGAAGAGGTAGTAGCAGTCGTCTAAGGGAATTGCATTCTGCACGTCCCTGTGGCAACCGCAGTTTATATGGTCGAAACACAGCCGCAACAAGAAGGGCCGTGGGAACAAAGATTGACCACCAGGTGGACCTTTTGCTGGAGGTCGTGACCTTCACCTGCGCTTCTTGGCCTTCTCGTCTTAACCTTCGCCCTGACATGTCTTGTGTCTTTAGTGGCATCAAAGCACGTGGGTAACATGCACCAAGCCTTGCTTTTAATGCTAATATCAACGCCCATCGACTTTGTCCACATGGCGGAGGCCCAGGCGTCCAACAAGGAGCTGCTTGCATTTATACAGAACCCTGAATACACATCTCTGGACATTCACACCTTGCCCAATCCCGGCAGCGTTCGTCTCTGTTCTGCGACATCCCGCTGCAGGTGAACCGTCAATGCGCTCCTCAGTCGTTTGTACGTGCACAGGTGTTTGCTAACCTTCATGTGTTGTTACACCCCGGCGTTCGAACCACAACGTTTCTAGTTACTCGAAACATTTTGATAGCTAAATTAAGAAAAAAATTTTATTGCTTTGGCACAAATACTTTTTTTTACGGCAAAATACATCTTTTCCCGACTTAAGGGGGAGAATTCGGAGTTCCTAAATGTCCGTTTAAATGTAATTAAAATTCCTGGTTGAATGTCTGAACCATGTTAAATGCTGGAAATAAATGTCCGTAATCGTCTGAAAAATGGGTAATTAATAATGAATGATGTCACTTCTAGATATTATCATAGAATACTCAACTGTTTAGTCGTAATGCAATTTGTCGCCAAACTTCTGGCAAAATTTTCCCATCACCCATTAAAATTCATATAAAATTTAGAAAACCCACATTAAGTACCCTATTTATTTCCCTTGAGGTATTTTTGAATGTGAAAATGAGTGTTTAAAGGTCTCGGATTTCAACAGTATAACATCAATTTTAATGTTGAACTGGCTATTGCCTCATTGGACATCGGCTGATGATGTTGCAGATGATCCTCTCTGTAGTTTGTTTGTTTCACTTTTTTAACATTATAAACTTGTTTTGCCAATCTTTTAAATAACACTGAATTGCGATAAAATTTATCAGAACAGGATTACTCAAAAATGGGGATTTTGTCGCAAGTAGGCTGGAGCCAGCACGTGATTTCATAGCACCTTGGAAAAAACCGGTCATCGGTAAGAATTTCTTTTACCAGTTATATAGATTGGTAGTTTCACAAGAAGACAAGGTCAAGGCTGACCAAGAAGCAGTCACTGAAGAATGATACCCAGAGATGACAGCTTAAAGCAGTCTGAAATCTATTACACACAGCTAAGTGTTGTCCAATTTAATGGATTACTATAGGATGCCAGAAATGTGGCTTTTTCAAGCTTAACAGTTTAGGAGACATTTAAAGGAAGGTGGCTTAGCAGCTCTATGACCTGGAACCTGCCCCTTTCCCACCAGGGCTCCAAGGATGGCCCAACTGGGATTTGCATGAAAACTCGTGTTTTTTTACTCTATGATAATGCAAGACCACATTCAGGAGACTTTATTAATATCCTAACATTTCCTGCAAGAAGCGCAGATCTTCATCCAATTGATCATGTATGAAAAATATGCCCTACAATGGACTTAATGCCTAATAGGTTAAACGAGGTAATTAGAGCTAAATGTGGACTGAAAGATAGTGATGAACAATACCAACTAAGTTTTGTTTGCGTTTTGTTCAATATTTTTACGTTTTTATACTGTTCAAAAGGTGTTTAATACATTGTGTCTTTAGACTATTGTTGCTTTTATTAAGGCATGGCGTATATACAATTTCACATGAAATGAATTGTATCATAGACACTTTACATGATTCTCATAACCACATTTCAACAAATAGTCGTAATTTCAATTCAATTCAATTCAACTCAGTACCCTACTATCAGTAAGTAAATACCATGTAGTAGGGGGGTGTAATCCATCAACCCAAGTTATTCGGTACTTACCACAGCGTTAGTGTGGACCCCAACATCATTGCAAAATTGAATTTCGTGAAGCTTAAGGCTATCCTTTGGAAGAGAGTTCCA
>JAQGAO010002425.1:0-19759 GCA_034697705.1 Ommatoiulus sabulosus
GAACTGCGCATGGACCACTAATCATTATGTGTTACTATACGTCCAGCCATTACACGGGTACTGGGATTATTCCCTATATTTCGTTATCTCAACGGGGCCTCATCCATATACTGTACATTATTTCTTTTGCGACCTTGATTCCAATTCATCTACAATTTCTTTCCAAATAAATATGATATATTTTCCGCTTTCTTTCAGCCACTAAATAAATTCCAGAACAGTGATAACAGCATGCGTGTAACTGATTACGTGTTTTGGAGTCACGGTATTCAGCACACCACCCTCTCTCTCTCTCTCTCTTGCTGTTTTTCCAGAAGAGAAAGTTGTGCGTATCAAGACCACTGCGAATATGACATTGCTGCTTCCACCTTTAACGGCCACGCCTTTGTCAAATGGTCTTAATGTTGTACATTGTGGAAAATAACATCGTCAATGACTACGCGGAGTAATCGGTGAAAATGCTTAGCAACAGGAATGGATTCCGCAACGATGATAGAAGTGCAGGAGCCTTTTAGATTTAATTCATCTTGCTAACGAACTTCAAACCCCAAATCCATTTCCCCGAATAAATATCATTAGTCTCTTTATGCGAGTTCTTCAAAACGTGTATGTTCTATATACATGTACGTGTACATCTAATACAGCGTGAAGTCATTCATGGAATTTTCCACGATGATGAGGAATGAAGAGCAGACAACATCATCTGATTCAACTGAAAAACACTTATTAGATAACCGCATTTTCTGAAAAGTAAGCATTGGAGTAAAATGTTCTAAATTTAATTAAACGAAATTAAGTGAATGGTATATATTCCACCAACAGGGTAAGTGACTTTTCTAAGAAATAGCAACCAATGCTACTAAATTTATATAAACAAAAAAGCGTCTCTTTTATCGAAACACGTGGTTTTAATAAATTTCCTCACGGGAATGCATGCAATCGATAGCGAGGGAACAACACCAATAAACGACTTGCATTTTATGTGTTACAGTTCTAATCTCATTTCAGTTTCCAAGAAATGCTTCGAAACAAGTCAGAAACATTCGAGCATCGTTCATCATGTCCGCCAAATGGAAATCATGGCATAATGTTTTTCTCAATGGGTAGAACTGTATATTCATGTAAAAATGTTGCTCAGCCATTCTACCAATATCCTGGTCAGCATTTCTTCAACGCCCAGTACAGTTACAGTGTACTTGCGCTCAATGGCGCAGTGTATCCTCCTTCCAGCGTAGTCAAGCGAAATTTAACTGAACTTGAGTCTTCTGGAAATGATGAGAATGTTCGGATTCCCATGTTTGCTTTTGTGCAAGAGCCAAGTCACAATGGAGGGTTTTTACCATAGATCACAATGGCAAGGTCATTCGACCTAGATTTATTTTCCAAGATTTTATGCCAGATTAAAACAAACAGTACGTGACGTTCGTTCCGCGTAAAATCCGTGCAAGAAAATGTGAAATTCTGCACGGTTCCGCCGCAGTAGGAGCACAATGGAGTGTCGCGCATCCAAAAAAGCGACACAATGGAGTAATGAACCTTAATTTCAAAGGAAGCGTGCGAGTGGCGAATGCGGGCTAGGCCAACAATTTACCAAAAAAAAAAACAGGCGCTATAAACGTGAATATAAAACGAAAATTGAGCTTAAGTGATGCTAATGGGTGCACTCACGCCAAAAGAGAGTATTGAGAGCGAGAAAGTTAAGTAAGGATGTTAAATTCGGTATTCCGGACAAGTTATATGCCAAAAACGTGAAATGGAATTTTTTATTATTGCATCAAGAAGAACGTGTGTCAGATTTGGGTGGGGGAGATTCGAGAGTGCAACTCTTTGAGGAAGTTATTGTTCTTGAATTACTCTCATTAAAGTCAAGGCGGGAAAGAATACAAATGAGAAAAATTTCACTTTCACCGTTTTCATAAGCCATTCTGATTTGTGGTTTGATTCATCACATGCCAGCTCTTCGAGGCCTCCTCGGGACGCCATTGGCGAGGGCTGAGATCATAATTCGTTTAATATTTGTGTTTCCCTAGGTGTTACGACACGGATGAGGTAGCTAGCCAAGTGCTTAGAAAGTGAAAGTCAGAAGGACATTTGCGCAGTAGAGGAGAAGAGGCGCAGATAGAAGTTATTCCGTGCATGTACTGAAGGTACTCCTTATCTCTGGAAGTGCACCGCAGGGACTTGGCCAATCGCGAACTCGATCGATGTAAAAACGTTTTTGGAAATTATTGATTTTTTATTTGAAGCAGTGAGCGTGTAGCTTAATGTAATATAGCCGTACATTAAATTATCGAGAAGAAAGCTCAGGGACTTAAGAAAAAAAAAGTTTAGGGCTGAAAACGAGAGGAGTTCCAAATGCTGCGTGACAAATTTTGCTTCAGCAGCCTGCTGTTGCTAGGCATGACATTGGCAGCACGTGGTAATGCACAACACCGCTGAGAATTAATACCAAAAAAAAACACTGATTTGCTCGCAATTGCTTTTGTCTCATCTCTTTCAATTCGAAATCTTTTGTTTGAATCGTAAAGCTCAAATCCAGTGTCCCAACGGCATTGTCGTGTATGAGAAATCTTCGGCCATTACGGTCCATCCGAATTCCCGTCCAGACCGGACAATCGAAGTTTCTCCGACGGAAGCGCCGACGTCAACGTGCCAAAGGGTCTGCGATGGGACGCCATCGTGCACCGCTTACACCGTGGGTAAGTAACACGACATGTTCAATTTTTTTTTGTTGCAAAGTTAAGAAAGTTTAAGTTTTGTCCAATCAGTCTTTTTCCGGAGAGAAAAAACGAAACATTTCCATTTATAATATACCTATAAATGACAGCAATGTATGAGTACGGTACAGTATATGACACCAATTTATGAAATTTAATGGAAAATAACAGAATTACTAACAAAATTGTTGGAAAAGGTTCCATTTGTCTGATTGTTTTCAAGTCTAATTTCATACCATCAGAATGATTGATTTTCTATTACTTAAAAGTATATGGGTTTTTATAATGTATCTCATGTTAAAATGGAAGACATTTCTCCTAGAAACACTAAAAAACACGGGATTCATTTTATTAATGCATTTGAAAAAGTGATTCAATCTCCTTATTTGACACTGCAGGTTATGGATTCTCGTGCTTTTTATTTTAATGAATATGTCTATATCCCGAAAGAAATATGTTATAAAAAATGCGTGGGAAAGAGCACAACGTTTCTTTGTATTGTCATAATACGACACAAGTTTTCAACATACTTGTACATGTATAGTTTTCAACAATATACGTGTGAATCAAGATTTCCTGTGACCAAGACCTACATGCAACATCCAGTTTAGAGCATGTGCTTTGTTAAAATGTAAAGTACTGCGAAATTCATGGAAAGCAAACTTAAACAAAGATGGAAAACAGATTTTGTAATTGTAGGTGGGCTTTTAATATGCGTGCAAATTACGCTTTTAAATAGCGCTCCTTTAAAGGTTGATTTAAT
Organism: Ommatoiulus sabulosus; assembly: GCA_034697705.1. Classification (NCBI taxonomy): domain Eukaryota; kingdom Metazoa; phylum Arthropoda; class Diplopoda; order Julida; family Julidae; genus Ommatoiulus; species Ommatoiulus sabulosus. The sequence goes on from JAQGAO010002425.1 coordinate 3,481, forward strand.
GAGTCGCAAGGTGGCGCCACGGTCTATAGAATCCATGTGTTAGATCAGCATAAGCCTCGACCTACAACAATATTAGTAAACACTGAATGTCTATTTCGCCACTACACTTGTATTATTGTACAAGTACATGTATACTGCATGTATGTACAATTGTAAGTAATATCAAGGTAAACATCATTCTATATACGGCTCATAAACATCTGTATATATTAAAAACCAAATCTGAACAACTATTAAGTTTTAATTTGAATATACATGTTACAACACTACATCTCACACATTTCAAACAAAACCAAAATCAACTGACCATCGTGTAACATTAGAATATTGCCAAATATAGTTAATACTAATGATATATTTGCCTTTTCACCAATCCCAATTTACTTGGATTCGTGAATGAAAGAGATTCGAATACTGTGAATACATGTACATGCATTGTATATAAACGGTGTTAATTAAATGTACCTGTATATTTAATTTTACAATATAAATATACTGCTAAACAATAATTAGAATTATGTTGAAAAAATATGATGTATATTTAGCAGTCATGACCACCGTGATAGTATGATAATAGGTCCTGCATCTTCACAGATTATGCCCGGAGAGCTTGTAAAGTGTACAGCGGAACCATCCTGAAATCCCGTCTTCAGCAAGACCACGAATCGGCCTTCTTCGAGAAGATGTGTCTTCCTGACAGTGAGTCCGTGTTCCTTAATTCGTTTCATTTGCCAAGAACTCACCACGTCTTGGCAGCGAGGTTGATGACATTATACACAAATGGCTTCGCAACGGACCAGCGCACAGTGGCGCCATTACCATCATCTAAATCGTTTTCTCTTTCTTCTCAGTTTCTGAAACACGTTTCCGCTCCATGTGCTCCGGTCGCTTATGGGCCGTGGAGCGAGCTCGTGGCGCCACCTTCAACGGGCCAGTCGTGCGTCTGGAGCAGAACGTTCCCAATCGTGGCATCTGCATTCGCATCTGCTTAAGCGAAACCAATTTCAACTGCGCTTCTGCCGTTTACGATGACGTCGCACGCTCGTGCGCATTGAGTTCCGAGAGCCGTAGAACTCAACCAACAGCCTTTACTAGCAACGATTCCAGATCGACGGAGTACACGGAAAATCATTGCATATCAGGTTGATAGCAACAATTTCAATAAAACTTTTGCGAGCAGTGCGAGAAAAAGCAGTAGACCAAAACTCACGTTCCAAATTTTGTTCACGTCTCTTTTTATCAGATTTGCGAGATTGCCAATATTTGCCGCAGAAAGGCAGTCGGGTGGTTGCCCTCGATTACATCACGGTGGCCAAGTCGGAAGAGCAATGCAGAGAGGACTGCAACCGAGTAAGTTTCCATGAATTCCAAGAGCCCTGCAAGGTTTAGCAACCAATCCATCCTGTATTTAAATCTGGTACCTGTTTACCCGCGGAAAAGTGCGGAGATTTCCCTGTTGGGTGGTGCTTACTTTGTTAGGCTAATTCAGCCCGCTGTAGCATGGCGCAAAACTTGGGATGTAAAACGGAGAGGGGATCGAATGCCAAAGTTCGCGACTTTTCACGAGATGAAAAGCGAGGATCTATTGATTACATACGAAATACCTCTTTGCGAAAAAATGAAAACGCCTGGGGTTGCTGACACGAGCACAGCATTGAAAAACCTTTGAAAGGGATTCGAGCGCAAAGAGCCTTAAGGGAAGATGCTGCTTGATGAAAATTTAAAATGACGGCAGTTCCATCAGAAAACTTGGTTGCTAAGTTGTTGTGGCAAACTGCCCTCGCGATGACGCAAACAAGAACTGACCACCCACTTATCATGCATATGTTCAAACATACATAACGATAGCATCCTGCAGGCGCTTGACAAGAGGATGATAGAATGGAGTTTTCTCGACTTTTACTCTTTCCCAAAATTTTCGACATACATGTAAACATCAGTAGTCTTAAGCATCCCGGAATTAGAGATAGTTTTAACTTTATCATTCCTTTGTAGCATCTACCTTATTATCCCAGCGCCAAGATTCGACAAAAAAGCTTGATAGTTTGGATTTTTTCCGAGTTGATTTATTTTTGTACAACATAAACTGCGGAGTTTAGACTTATGTAAACATAATTAGTCAAAGGTACGGTATAGAATATACATGGGGGAGGGAATAAATCTGGTGAATAAAATGATAACCCATCATTAAAGCTTAAAATGTGTTAGAAAAATTTAGCATCGCGCATATCAGCTCGTAGAACTTCTTTACGCTCCGCAAAGATCGATTTACAAAAAACTATAATTTTGTCCTGATGTGTTCATCGAAAACATCCTCCAGCCAACATAAATTGTTTACGGACGCATTCGATGAGGTTTTATCAGCGTGCAACTATTCATTGCGCCTATTATTAGTTTTTTCCCCCGTGAAACACCTGTCTCGATTTATGCGAACATCCGAAAGCGTGCGTCCAAATTCAGGGACGTTATATTGTCGTTCCTGTCATATTGGCCACATGGGTGGACTCGGATGGAACTGATTTCTCTATATGCCTCTACGTGGATCCATGTCAAGAATGACAGGTGGAAACAGAACCTGGCCAATTCCCCGCGCCATAATCTTGCATCCTGCCAGTCTCGCAATTGTCACCTGCCACCTGACATTTACGAGAGCATTTCATCAGTGTGACGCTGAGATTATAGTCTGCCGCGTTTCCTCGCCATGGTTGCCCATGAGTGACAATTGCTCATACGCGATCCTATACAGCTCTCCGCCATTACATTTGATGCGAGGATGCGACAACTCATTGTCAATTATGTATGCAAGGCTGGTGAGCAACGCCATTGCGCCATGTTTCGGGGTGCAGAGGGAGCACTCGGGAGCTTGGGAATGACACAATTTCAGCTACGCAGTTATATAGCCATCTCTGCGATGAACGCGGCATTGTCATATAGGGGGATTTCCCATAACTTAAAGTTATGACCCAACTAAGCCAAGGTGAACTATAGTATGGCAACCCAGCAATATCCTTACTGATGTTTATAAGGCTAAAGCTGCAATTTCATGCTGCCTGCAATAGACCCGAATACGCAAATGCAGAGAGACCGTGAAAGAAATATGGGTTATCTCCAGCTATCAGCTATCAAAATGTCAGTCCCAAACGTAGTCGTAGTCATAGCATTACATCACAACTCGTTGTCACTATACAGTATAATTCTATCAAGAGGTTTAATCGCTTATCAATGTGCCTTTATAACATAGCATTCATAAATTAATTAAACCAACAATTAAACTAACAATCAGGCCCTGCTTAACTTTGGTGTGTCTTACAAAAAACCCATTTGTGAACACAAGACTGGTGAAATGCTGTGATGCCATCTGAGTTCAACAGGGAACCTGTAACATATTTCAAACCAAAGAACTATAATGTGATTCCATATACACGTATTCCAACACTAATAGGATATCGCACAATAATGCCTTTTCCCTCCAACAGTAATAATCTACAATCTATGGTTACTTTCAAATGGTTCAATGAATAAGAATTGTCTAAATTCAAGTTTCAATTTCGCAGAATACCGCCATCATTTGCCGGGCTTACAGCTACGAACTGGCTACCAATAGCTGTCACTTGACCAGTGACGATTCCACGAGTTTGCAAGGTGTGGATTTGCCCGTAGAAGAGGGACTTCGTTATGCTGAGCGCCGCTGTCGTCACGCCCCTAGTGTCACCATTCTGCCGGAAGCAGCGCCCTTTCAACTCGTAGGAGGGCCGCAGGCTTTGCCCTTAACCAGCAACAATTTTAATCCTTCGCAGTCAACATACACGGGCAACACCGTCATCCCTCCCAATTACGGTGGTGGATTTGGTACTAACACCAACTATGGTCAAGGAATTCCTCAAAATCAATTTCCTCCATATTCTGGCTTCACACCGCAAGGTGCTCAAACACCCTATGGAGTACAAGGAAACACCGGATATAACGTCAATCCAGGCTACAGCCCTGCAACATTTGGGCAGAGCGGATCTTTCGCGCCATTTCCAATCAATCCTAACCAACCGTTTAACAACCGAGGTTTCCCGAGTTATGGCCCGGAAGTTGCCAGCCCGCGTATATTTAATACGTTCAGAAACCCTTACAACCCCGGCACCGAGTTTGGTTCCTTTGCTAATCCAGGTAATGATCAAGAATAATTCACAGAATACTAATGCAATCGAGGCAAATGAGTCTTTTTGAAGAATTCAAGACATCAAAATCACATTCACTTATGCTGAAAGTATAAAGTATAAAAGCGGCCATCTTGAAATCTTTCAGTTAGAAAATTTGACCAAAAACATATCCACACTGTAATCAAACTCTCCATAAACACTCGTAAATCCAGTCAATCACAGAACTATTTAACATACATGCACCCTTCTCAATCCTTCACAAAATTCGGCTCGTTTAAAATTAATTTAAAATGCAATGTGCGGAGTAAAAGCATTGAGTGTCACTCGCACAGCAAGAAAACATACATGTAGATTGGATTTACTTTGAATTATCTAAAATTGCCTTTTTTAATTTCTTCTCATTAATTATTAAAGAGAGATGCACCTTTGAGAAGAGCACCGGTCTGGCCGTTGTCAGCGATCCTCAGGGACCCATCCCAGTCACCAATTATGGTAGAGGGATCACTTCCCAATGCTCGACCTGGTGTCGATTTCAAGGACCCAATCGTTGTCCCGCCTTTATTTTGGACTACACCAGCAACCAGTGCAGCGTCTTGAATCGACCTGCTGATGTGGCTCTGGCACCGGGCAACATTCACGGCCAAAGTTATTTCGAGCAAGTTTGCTTTTCAAGTAGGTGCTTCTACACCACCTTTGAAAATCTGACTACTTTTCCATTTTTTTTAAACAGTTGTTGATATAGTCAATTGCCTATCCGCAACAAAATTTATATCTTATGTTCAAGACACCTTCAATGTGAAGTTTGCGACACATTGAGTCGATGTTATAAGCTTACTTTTCACTTTCAGTTATAGACTTTCCGTTTTTAATTTTTCGTTATCGAGGCATATTTTTCTGCACATCTAACGCCATGTTTTCTTCAATAATATTTTCTCAACGTCATAGCGCTTTATCCATCGTGTGAAGGGAAATCATTTGCCTTTGAAAGATTCGTCCACTTCGAACTGCGTGGATTTGATGACCGTGTTCTGTCCGCTGTTGGGAATATTCGAGATTGTGAAGAGGCCTGCTTAAAGGAAACCCAATTTCCTTGCGTTTCCGCGGAATATGACAGCTCCAGGCAGGAATGCAGGCTTAGCAAGGACAGCAAACTCTCGAGGCCGTACGCATATCAACAATCTCCAAACGTGGATTATTTGGAAAATCAATGCGTTCCATCAACCAGTGAGTACTCAAATCTCCAAATAGAGAATTCTAGAAAATAAATAATGTTCAATTCAATTCTTTACCCTGCAGTCAGTACATAGTACCATTTGTCAGGGGGGATCATTATACAAATTAAGTCAAACTAAGAAGTCCGGTCATGATGGACCCCAACATCACAATTTAGCTAGATTTCCCGTATTTGGGACTTTAACTAGGAAGACGGCCATGGCCGATTTAATATAGGAACCATCTCAGCATTCACCTGGAGGAATTGTGGGAAGCCAAGAAAAAACACAATCGAGGATAGTCGATCCGGGAATCGAACCTGGGTCTACCGAATGCAAAACGAGAAATAGAAATAACACCCCTACCACTCTTTAGAATCTTAAAATATATTATTTTAAAATTTGTATTTTAAAATCTTTATACGTAAACGATACCATCCATAGATATGTACACTAGACACATACTGTATATGAATATTGAACTTTTCTTCTTGATTGCCATTGCGATCAATCTTAGCGTCATAAATAAAAAATAGGAATCCCACAATTGCAGTCAAACAACTTGTAAATCCACAAAGCTGTAAAATCAATATACATTTTCCCCCCCCCTCATCCCCCAGTAAAACTAGTACGTTTCGAATGGCGTTCGAATCACTTTTTTGAATGCCAGAGATGGCTTTTTGACTGTGATTTATAACATTGCAAAAATGTCGTTTAACGAAGTTTATGTAATGTCCTTTCCGTAGCTTCAAGCTTGTGTTCACCAGAACGTCAAGATGGTCAAGCGTTGCTCTATGCTGACGCCATTTCGAATCAAGTGTACACCGAAGATGAATGTCGGAGGACATGTCAAACCTTTCCTAATTTCACTTGCATCGCCTCCTCGTATCGTCAGACAGACAATGAGTGTTCTCTGAGCAACGGAGTGACCACTGTTGCTCGATCGGATTCCATCTTATTGTATACATCTTGCTCACAACCCAATCTCGTGACACCATCGTTCAGCAACAACAACTTCGGTACAGGTATGTAATATATCTCAACTAATCCCATGAAAAAAATAAAACACAAGGACATGATTTTGGAGAATTTAGATTTTCATCTACGCTCACATTGCAGGTCAAACCCTGGTTCCTAATGGTCAACAGTTTCCGACGAATTTTCCTTATGCTCCTCAACAACCGTTCAACCCTAACCAGTTTGCTTCCGGCTATAATCCATTCAACCAAGGACTTCAGCCTCAGTCTCCACAATTTTACAACGGCATCCCAGGCAATATCAACGTAGGACAAGGACAATTTTTCCCTAATCAATATCCGGGGATGACAGGTAGCATTATTCCAGCTTCAGGGCAGTTTGGTCAACAATACCCAGTTCCCAGTCAGTTTGGACAACGATTTCCAGCATCCGGTCAGTTTGGACAACAATTCCCCACTTCTGGCCAGTTTGGACAGCAATACCCGGGTTCCGGTCAATTTGGACAACAATACCCGACTTCCGGTCAGTTTGGACAACAATACCCGGCTTCCGGTCAGTTTGGACAACAATACCCGGCTTCCGGTCAGTTTGGACAACAATATCCGGCTTCCGGTCAGTTTGGACAACAATTTCCGGTTCCTGGTCAATTTGGGCAACAATATCCGGTTTCTGTGCAGTTTTCTGGAAATGGTCAAACATCAACGAGAAGACTTCAACCGGGTTTTCAAGATCCTGGTCAATTTGGACAGGAATTACCGTCTTCCATTCCATTCGAGCAACAGTTTCCAGGTTCTGGGCAATTTGGACAACGGCTTCCGGTTTCTGGCCAGTTTTCCAGGACTGGACAAAGCTCTTCCAGCGATCAATTTCCAAATTCAGAGGGTTTTTCATTTGAGTCGAATTTTCCTTCAAACTTCATGTATCACCAAAATTCTCAATTCAGTTTCCCAGGACCTCCAGCCATCCATGAGAACCCTTCAATTATTGTAGAAGAAGGACAGACACCAGAAATTTCGCCTGTAAAGCAAAGCACATCGAGCAGGCGCCAAAACAGCAACAGAGGGTCACGTCGACGCAACAACGGAAACCCTCCAGAAAGAGTTACTAAAGCCGAGAGACTAACACCTTAAGCGAGTGAACTTTTACGAAAATACCGGACCGTTGAATTGATTTTTTTTTCTATAATGTCATTTTATTACCTTGCATCATTATATTTTGTATGGGAAATAAATAATTTTTCAAGGAACGTTTTTTTTAAAATAACATGTACTTCATTGCTGTATTATTTTCCGGAAGTTGTCTGATACGGGAAACACTGTTGATTTTTCATTTAATCTATTTAAGAAACCAACATGTTTAGAACCAACCAAGAACGAATGATTCTTGAAGGAAATACGATGGCAAACAATGAAAGTAGCATCAAGTGAAGAAATCAACAAAAAACTTTATACCGTGACTTTGTTATGGTGTCGTTTCATACACAATTTAGTTGATAATACTCGTTCTACAAAGTCAAATTTGTTCAGAATTATGCAGGAACTTGTTCTCACATTTGTCTCGGAATTACTTTAAATTGCCTACATTAACATTGCAATGACATAAATGTGTACACGTACACATATCTGCATGTAATAATAAGTTGTTAATAATTTTTTAAAAAAACGAAAATGCTAAAACGTACATCATCGAAATGTTTCGCTGTAAGTTTAGTTTTTTGCCAAAAAATGATGCAGAACCAATCCCAACTCGAAGTAATTAAAAAAAATAGTTTTCCGTTTGCGTGCGTTTTATTCTTTTAAGAAAATTCATAAATCAACAAACATGAAAATTTCGGAAAATGTCTCGCAAAACTACCTGTTTCAAGTTTATTAAAGTAGCAATCATCAAATGCACGAGCATGCGTGAGAACCATTTGCAGCGAAAATTTCCTCAAATTATACATGCAAAGATCTCTACAAGGGTTATTTCAAAATATTACCTTGGAAACACATATTCTGAACGATTTTTCGAGATTTTTTACTCCAGTTTTTTCTGCTACGAAATTGGTTTCCGCGTTTCCTATTACTGACTGAGGTTTAGAATTTGAATAAACTGCCAAAACAAGGAGCAACGAAAGATGATACTAAAACTCCTAGGATTTCGTATACCCTCAAAAATGTAAATACAATTGAAAACAAATATTACGCTAAATCAGAGGCAAAACCAAAAAAGTTATTTGCCAAAATCTTCCTGACCAGTATAATCAAGTTACAAAATAGCTCAATTGTGGACTGGATGAGGTGTGACTGAGTTGGTATTGAGTTCTCCGTATGTTTCAAATGGAGTACGACTGACCTTATAAGGCGCCATTTAATTCGATTCGATTTGATTTGATTTCACAGCATAATTGAAACCGTAAACATGAACTTCAGTCATGCGAGATAGTAGATATGGACAGAAATGCCGCCGCTGAGTTCCAAGCACTCGTGTCACATGTTTTAACTGTACACGCGTAACAAAATAATGGGACTGTGACCAAAAATGAGGCTTTTGGCATAGGAAATTATGGACAAGTTTACAATAAACAGGATGACGCAATTATCTTAGGTGAATAGGACGCAGCGCGATTGTCACAACCGATATTTGCGGTCAAAAAAGGTATACGATGCGGGAGCTGACAATCCGCGTCTACTTCCTACATTTATTGTCCAATGCCACATGTACAAATACATTTCATATCACAACTTTTTACTTCTATACTAAACACATTTCAAAAACGACTACGCGTATTTCTGTTTCTCAATGCGTTCCAGAGTAGCTGCTTAAGCAGCAATGGGCCAAGGATCCAGAAAGACATTTTTCAGAGTGGACAATCTAAAAATGAGTATGTACTTCCGGGAGATCTTGCTGGAAACGCTCGCATATCGTACCAACAAAGGATCGCCATAATAAATAAAGAATGATTGCAATGAATATGCATGAACACATACTTGAATACGTTGTAACCTCCACTAAGATTTAAGGTATATTACAATCCTGTAATTGCCGAACAATATGAAATATTTCACCACGTTTGCCTCGCTTGGCAACCGGATGTTTTCATGTTTTAATAGCTCACAATGAAGGAAGGTCGTAATTGAAAACATTTTGCAGGCTCAAACGGTCTGCATCATAGATGCACATAGTCAAGAAGTTAATGACTGTTATTAATATCAGGGAAAGTACATAATTGAAATATTTGTGTCAAGAGCCCTCGGATAATCAAATCTTTCATTTAATCTGATTTACCAACTGAAGAAAGCGTGCGTAGGAACAACGCTCCTGAGTGCATTTCGCTTCTAAGTGTATGGAAGGTTGTCCAGCAAGCGCATGCTTTGCCGCTTTCACCATGCCCACTCCGCTATCCACCATTAAAATGCATCCATATTTTGAAGGTATAATTATAGCCTAAAGTCACAGGGTTGGTTGAATTTCGCTTTTCATACTATTTTCCAGTTCATAGGAGCGTCTTCCGGTTACCTCGATCCATTTCCACGCATTATCCATAAAGCACGATTGAGCATTGTGTCATTTTTGCCATTTATTTTTTATTCGTGTGTGCACCGTACGTTTCAGCAGTCCGTTGCAACCTCCTTGAGGAACATTACAAATTTGAGAAGATGGCTTTCGAAATATACGACAACACCAATAACGCAGGCACTGAATGATTATGTGAGAATGGACTTTTCGACGGCAATAGTTTCGTGTGCTATTTATTCAATGGTTTTATTGATATTTCACATCTTTTTATAGAAGTTTGAGGGAACGACGATGAGGTAAGTCCGTTTGAAATCATATCTTTTTTTTTAGGTTTAAAAAATCAAGTTTACTATTTTTTTGGGAAGGGGGGGGGGAATTTTGTATACTGTATTAATGCATGCACCAGGAAGAGTACATAATTTTAAAATATCACGTAGATTTAATCTCGACTAGTGCACAAAGCAATTGTAAAATTAATAAGAAAAGTTTAAACTTATATAGGAAGATGCTTATGATGACGATAACATTTAGGAGAAATTTTAATGGTGATATTTCTGACAGATTTATTATAAATTCTACAGTCAAAAAAGAAAAGAATAATCCATATTATGCTAAGCTCTTATATAGTTATCAACTTTATGGTATATTAAAATTAGTTTATTCAACCGTCACATAATAACAATTAACTACTTGTACACTTGTAGAATATTCAAACTCAAAACAAGATTTTGGGGAATTCATCAAGGCTTGTTCATGATTTTAACTTTCTATGTGGTTTTAATAATAATCAACCCGGCTTCAGGTAGGCTAATGCATAATCGATTCATTTTGATCAAGGAACACACGTTTTCATTAAACTCAAAATCTGTTATAATCAGTATTAACATTGAGAACCAAATTGCATAAAACATTTATGTGTACATGTATAACGACTTAAGGATTATCATTATGTACATATGCCAAAATCTCCTTAACTTAATTAAGTAAACATGTTATTTAAAATTTGTATTGACAAATATGTAATAAATAGATCTCAAAGCTCTTCAGTTATCTATGATCTATATGTACATTATGCTGCAAAATCTCGGGTTAAATCCAATGGTAAATCACGGTAAATTAGTTTTCGGCTAGAGGGAGCTTTATCCTCCCTCTAGCCGTTAAAACTGTAAAATTAAGGATCTTGAGTTTTACTGATAACATTTAAAAGTAAGACGTTACATTTTGTTTTTTTTAAAGTTAAAAACAGAATTTAAATACGAATCTAATATACGTTTTGCAAAATTAAACCTAAAACGAACTGTTAAATATAAAATGAACCGAATTTACAACATGCAGCACAGACCACTTGTAATGGCGAGCTGACCTTTGAAAAACTTGGTGGATATTGGCTGGACCTTCAGACTAGTCCATCCACATCCGTACTAATATCCCACCCTGGAGAAGTGATCCTAAGAGACTGTATGACACTATGCCTCAACAGTAGCAGTTGTCACGCGCTGAATATTGGTATGATGATTATTTTTTATTCGACGATTTTTTAAATAAACAAATGATCTACATGTATAATCGAGTAATAAAACAAATATTTGTTGATTTCAATCAAGATTATGCCGGTGGATTATGTACGTCGTTACAAGATGTGGAGGGCAAGAGGAATTTATTAAGTCTCAATTCTGGTGCCAGTTACTTTGAAAAACTGTGCATTGCTGGAGGTATTGCTTGTGTTTGCCAATCTTTTGCAGGACATAGTTTGCATTAGATAAATTTAAACTTTTAACATGAACTTTAAACGTTCGCATGATATTTTTTTTGTCTTGTAAGTTCAATACATAGTACTGTAACTTGTAAGACATGGCATTCCATAAAAAAGTTAGATTTACTTAACTATGGTCTATTCAACCAACAATTTCATTACCATTTTAAATGAAATCAAGATTATAGTTTGATGATACAATATAATGCAACTACTGTAGCTCATAATGAATACTTCATTCCTAATATACATGTACATGTATGCATCTAATTTATCCCCATATCTCTTTATATCCTTTTCATCAAACGTTACTTAATTTTAGAAAGAAAGCCATTTCTTAGTGACTGGTTCTGTTCAAAAATGGCATTTTCAGAAATGAAAATGCTTTTTGTAACAAGGAATGTCAAACATTTCCCTTTCATGCTGTCTTTTAAAAACAGGATAGGTTGAAAAAAACAAATAAAGTAAACTAACAAGAAAAAAAAAGAATACATTGTATTGTAGAGCATGATAGTACTTCAATATTTTCGAGAAGAGATTTTTTAAAGAATTCTCAAGAAAATAAGTATTGTAAAACCCACAAAGACCTACAAATGGCATTTTTAAAAATGAAAATGCTTTTTGTAACAAGGAATTAATGCTTTTCTACAGAAATTAAATTGAAATGTCTCGAACAAACATTTCCCTTTCATACTAATTCTCAAGAGAATAAGTATAATTGTAAAACCAACAAAGACATTTTTGAACATTTGTTCCTGGAATACTTACATTACATGTATTTTCAGTAAGACGAAACTACCAGTGCTGTTCAATTTTGGTCATTTCATTAGAATTACACAATTACTTTCCTTGCTCTTTGAAAAAAGTATGAATGCAGTACAGTACAATAAAGTCTTGTATCAAGGTATAAATCAACAATTCCCAAGTAACAATAAGAGGTATTTCGTCAATTCCGCGATCTCCTCCTACAGATTTCCATAAAATAAGTACTGTACACAAATATATATACAGTACAGTGTACCGTACAAGGTGATACTAGGTGATATGTCAAGAACACAGACCTAAATTAGGGTTTTATGTTACTGCACGTCACTTGTTACTAATCATGACATGCGCATTGATTCAACAGTCACAAACTTCCAAGAAATCTGCAATGATCGTTTGTGGGCGTTCGAAAGCATTCGAGGAGCAACATTTAACGATTTTGAGGATTCTCCACAAATCCACCGGCCCGTGAATCGTACCGAATGTCAACGTCTATGTCTTACGGAAGTTCAATTTGCTTGTCGTTCGGCACAATACGATACGCTAACGTCAACGTGCCGACTAAGCCACGAAACAAGATGGTCGCAGCCAGCAGCGTTCAGAACCCAACAAGGAATAAACATGGAATACTTGGAAAATCAATGCAGTAAGCAATTAGCAGTGATGATATAAAATTCCAAAGGGATGCTAAAAACCAAGCAGCACTAATTATCTAACGATGTATGTAACATTAAGATCCAAAATGTGCATTCCAGAAACAAAGTTTAGCTGAGAAGGCAAATAGCAAGATTTAAAATTTAAATAATTATCTTTTAATCTTCTGCTAAGGTATTAGGTGAAATACTTTAACATCATCGTGTTAACCGACCAGTTAGTTGCACAAGAGTGCTACTGTAGTAAAAGCTACAGTATGACAAAACTTAAGATTCACTAGGACAGAGCCAAAATAATTCCAAAATGCATGAGGAATGTTCTTCCTAATTTTTCCACCACCACACACCCAAATAGTATAACAGTGACATTTATTGAAAAATATGAGACTATCTTGAAGTGTTTTCCTAACTTCAACAATGATGTCCCCCTCATAATTTGAACTTGATTGTGCTGCATCGACCCAACCTCAGAACAAACTAAAAAAAAAAAATATTCGTGAACCAAATTTCGCACTAACTTTCGACAACATCAACTAGTTTTTAACACTAGAAATCATTTATTTTCAGGCGAAACCACAATGAGTTGTCATTACGATGAGGCGCACCGTGACGCCACCCTGGTGGCCAACGAGTACAAGACGGGGGCTAACGACGAAGCTGCGTGTCAGCTCCTTTGCGACGAAGTAACGCGGATGTGAACCGCATTTCAGATAATCCAATCAAAGTTTGTAAACATTAACGCCATTCTTGTTCTGCTCTTTGTTCATAGTCTAGCTTCTTCATCTGCCGTTCGTACACGTACAACGCAGGCTTGAACGCGTGCTTCCTGAGCGCCGAGGATTCTTCCAGCAGAGGTTTTGTGATCAGCGCCGGCTACAACTTCGTGGAGCGGAAGTGCACGAGTAGGTGGTCTCTGAAAGAGCTCTTTGCTAGGATCGTGACCGAGCACGCATTGCGCAGCTTACCGCATTTGTCGTTTTCCAGGCCAGTGCACGGAAGGCATCATCACGTACGAAAAAATCACGGGTTACCAGCTGAGAAACGCGGGAAGCAACCCGTTGGTGCCCTCGTTGATCGGCAGCACCGCCAACTGCCTGAATCAGTGCAAGAGCGATCAAACTCCTCCGTGCCGCTCCGTCCATCTTGACTACAGCACAGGCAGCTGTTATCGATTGGACAGAGACAGTCAAGGGGATCGGGCGAACGAACTCGTACCGCAGACTGGCCTCAGTTATTTCGAGCAAGTGTGCTTGAGAGGTATAGTCCGAAAACTAGTTAAGTCGTTTTCTTTACAGTTTGCACGCGCTGTTGGGGGGCAGAGAGAGCCTCGCTCTCTAACGAAAGGGGATTGTGGAAAAGTACCGTGGAATGGGCGAACATCATCCAAAATTGCTCAAGAGTCATCAAAACATCGGCGAAATGTAATTAGACTAGGACATTGAGAATGCATGATCTCTGGTAATGGTGCCACTAGCAAACGCCGCAGTTTCCGCCTCACGGATGCAAATATATACTGTATATATTTCTACAGTTTATCGTTACATGATTAAACTTCGTCGTTTTTGAAGATGATTTGATTGGATCGGGGACCCCTGGAGAGACCGAACGAGTCGCGACTAAGTTGACATCAAAATCTTGGGCCCGGATCTTCGATAACGTTGCCAACGACCATATCGTTTTCCCTTGAAGAAATCCGTAGTCCAAAAAAAGCATACGTGCATATCAAGAAGTGAGCCCAATTTTATTCAAATGAGCTGCAGAATTCTGATACGCCATAAATGTGCGGAATAACTGCACTATCGCTGTAGTATAAAATAATGCAGGGAAAAATGATATTTTGCACCAGAATTTAAGAAAGCAAAAAAAATAAATGGCTCGTTTAAATCCCTGACAACTGGCCACGGGCACCTTATAACAACCACACCTTTACTGCGATAATGCAGTTGTCAAACTTGCGCTTTATGGTGGATGGAAACTTATGCAAACACGGAAGTAACATTTGGGAAGATATGACTTACCAAAACCAATTAATATTGGGAGATTATTTGGTATGCTCAACTTCTTTATTATTTCCTAATCCAGCCCATCCTTTCGCCGTTTGGTTTCTTCAAAAGACTAAAATGTTTGCTGGAGTTATGATGGAAATAACATACTTGGAATTTCCCTAGACACCTCAAGAATTGCTGCTATTAATACTAAGAACCAAAAAGGCTGGGATGCGATCCCTCTTAGCCATTCACAATAATGATACCGAAAACTTTATAAACTTTATTTTTCCAGGAAGAACCCAGTCGTGCATCAACAAAGCATGGGCGTTTGAAAGAGTGCAAAACTACGAAATCCAGGGCCACGACGACAAAATCCTATCCAACGTCCAGAGTCGCATTCACTGCGAAGAGGCTTGCATCCAAGAGACCCAATTTGAGTGTCGATCCGCCGAGTATGACAGGTGGAATATCGAATGCAGATTGAGCCGGCATGACAGGCGGACTAGACCTGAGGATTTCGCGCAGACGCAACAGGCCAATGGCGTGGAATATTTGGAATATCAGTGTGGCGGAGGTACCATCTTTTCACCGTTTGTAAGTTAGCCATCGATGGGATAAATTCGATTCAACAAACGTGTCTTCTCCATTTAGGATACGATACCGAGGCGTGCAACTACACAGAAGTGGCTCAGGGGCTGCCTCGCTACGTTGACTCCGTGATCGCCGACGTGGAATCTCTGGAAGAATGTCAAGAGCTGTGCGACTCGGAAGTGGCGTTCCAGTGTCGTTCCGTGGCTTTTCAAATGTCCAATCAAGAGTGCCTCTTGAGTGGCGATGACTCCATAAGCGGCAGGCAGAGAGCATTCCTACCAACACAGGGTGCAACGTATTACGAAAGACAATGCTTAGTCGACATTGAAGACATCGTCACCGTCACTACTGATGAAACTGAGGCTACTTCTCCTTCGGAACCAACAACTTTCGATGGTGGTGTCGTCACGTTGCCGTTCCCGTTTACGCCACCCACTCAGGAGCCTTATCCAACGTTTCCAACACCAGCACCGTTTCCATCAGGTAAGTAAAGAGAAAGAAGATGGCAATACCTCCAAATGCTAAAAAATTATGACCACCGTTTGGATTTAAGAAGAATTGCAATTATGTTTACAGTAAAACCTGCCACATTGAACACCTTGATACAATGAACACCTCTTTACTATGAACACATTTGGTGGGTCCCGGACACCCCCATAGGATTAATAATGGCTACAATGAACACCTCTTT
>JAQGAO010002426.1:0-19758 GCA_034697705.1 Ommatoiulus sabulosus
TCCCAGGGGGGCGGCGGTTGGTCCTCAACGCCCCCCAAATTTTCCTTGGACCACAAACGCCCCCTTAGATCTCTTCAGCGCCCACAGGGGGGCGGTACCGCCCACTTTGGGAACCACCGGTTTATACGATCCTGATTAGTTTCACATCTAGTTCTCCATAGTCGCGCTATTAGCATTCAAAAGCGGATAGCCAGAGATTGGCACGTGATCTTTTTCTTTTCGATGTTTTTGCGATTACATGTACAGTGATTTCTAAAAATGTGGACATTTTATTGAAGTTTCCGTTTTACCTCTGCAGGTGTTCCTAACCCACATTGGATAATGAAGCACAGCCCGAATCACGAGGAGGTTAGTATACGTTTATTTTGTTTGATTTTAATGTAAACCCATTTGGAGAAAGTGCTGTACACAGTACTTTTTCGTTTTTGAAATACTGATTGTGTCAAAACATCCACATTATCATTCTCGACTTAAGGTGCCGTTCTGCATTAGTTCATTCCTACTGCGAATCTTCGAACATATAGTTTTTGGCACAAAATGGAATAGTTTTAATATTTTTATTTTAATAAGAAATAACTACGAGGGTTGTATGTATTGAGCATTGGGTGCGTGGCTCTGAAAAATTTAAAAGTGTGTAATTCATTATGCAAATTGCAAACTAGTCGTGAAGCGTTTCTCGACCAACTTAACTGGTAAAAACTTGGAAGAAATCCAACATGTGCTATTTTCCCTTATGTATACGTTATAGTGAGTATACAAGGTTGTGGTAAATAATAACCCCTTAGTATTTTAACTGTTGGTTGCGTTTACGAGAGTTTGCCATGTTACCGAAAACTCCATCTTCCACTAACATCGCTCTGAACTACCCCGGCACTAGTAAATACACATGGCCTCCTGGTTCCTCTACAGCTCGTAGTTATTTCTTCATGTTTGTTGTAAACTGCTTTTATCAGCTGCAACCAGCGCTCTGTTATATCATTAGACAATTATTCCAGTTCTTCCCTGCGTGAAAACTTATAAACAGCACCCACGTACTGTGTACGCCTGAAAAACATATTTACGCCTCCCACGTGATGCATATTGTTTTTCAAATATTTCGAGTTGTCATATCACATTAACAGCGAGCTTGTATGCGTGTTAAAATTGTTAACATTGTCGTTTGTAGGGGCCGTTTGGAGATGATTACGGCGAATCCATCACGGACAACTTTCCTTATGCCAACCCTATTGACTATCAGTGTTATGGCAATGAACAAATAAATGCCATGCATCAGACAGATTTTATCACAATTACTGCCATCGACAAACCGCCAATGGGTAAGAATTTTTTTAAATGATTTTGTATATGTTTTAATACGAGCCTAATATTCGCTGTAACAGGGATGATTCCGCTTTCACCGTGTTTCAAACATTGGCGGCAATAGTTCTATATATACGTCTATTAAGGAGCGATACATGTACAGCTTGTGTTCGAATATGCACATTTAATTCTGCATTCCTGTTTGTCCGCTAGACATTTGAATAATTTCCGGTGGGTCAAGCAGCTTCCAATACGATTATCAATCCAGGCAAATTTAGAACAAAATCTGAAAGCTGTTTCCCCAGATGCAAAGATGTCACCATAAAGCTAAGCTAATCATCCATTGTTGAAGGTGGGCTGAGAATGTCGTCAATAGTTTGGAGAACAGGAAATGAGTCAACATAGTCACGCAAATAAGCGGATAAATTTATTGATGTGTTTTTCCAATCGTTTAACCAGCCAAAGCAATAGTTGGCTTACTATACACTGTATGCGGGAGGGTGTCGCAAAAGGGTCTTTTAAACCATAAAACTGCTATGGGGATGGAAGTAGGACATATATGAAAGACGATCAAAAAACAAATGTTTACGGCGTGCATAACAATTTGTTGATTTCCATCACCGATTGGCCTTGAGATAACCCTCACGGTCACGTCTCGAAACGAACGTGCCTGAATCAGAAACGGTACTGACCAGCACCGAATTTTTCAACCATGGGCTAATTTTTCCATCTAACGTATAAAAACAGACGTTTGGTTCTGCAAGCGCCCTGCAAGAAATCTAGCAAGTGCCTAGGCAACCCGCTCTCCTCCTCGACCACTTATCATGACTAATGATGTTGAGGGTCTCTTTTACAATGGCTAAATGCATCTTTTAAGTTAACAGAATTTGGCACTTGTTCAAAACCTGGCCACATTCGTGGCTATGGGAGGGCTCGGTGCCAAAAGCCAGCTGTCTAACACAATCCTCCAATTGTAAAGCGGGCTGCATGGTTGCCCGATGTGACATGGATGACTGTTATCCTCGTTGAATCACTGGCAACACCTTTGTCCGGCACAGGTTTGGCTCGTCCTCGTTTTCACGTGGCTGTTTTTGCCAATTACCGATTTAATCGTCGGTAAAATAAATCCGAAAATAAATAAATGGCCTAATCGGCATAGATTACGGAATCCAATTACTTTAATGAAGAATAATGGAACAATCCCAGTGTGCAATTTGAGGGCATTGAGGCCCAAGATACTTGCCTGTCTGCTGATTAGTCAACACTCGACCATTCTGATTATCGCAAAGTTTAATCCAATCACATGTTCAGCAAGTGTGTTGCATTGACCGCTTACATATATTTGAACTTCTTCGGTGGCGTTAACGTTTGATGAAAGTTTAAATTTGGCTGATTTATAATTTACCTTGGAAGTGACGAATTTAACACCATGCTCTGAACCAACAGTTAATGATATGCAAAATTCACCATTTAAAAAGGAGGACGAATGAATAATGAGTGCTTGCTAAGGCGAACAAAATTGTTAAACGAAGTAACGGTTAAAGAAAAAAATAAAACGGAAGTAACTTTGGGAGAGTTCAAGAACGTTAAATTATTTAAATTCTACAATTTCTAAGCAGAATCAAAATTATAGGAAAAGTGTATTAAGATTATCACGTTATTTTCTCTGATATGGATAATGACACTGTATGAATTATTCTTGCTCATCTAAAATTCGGTACATTCTTCAATTTAGCTTCTCAAAGAATCCATTTAGTATATATTTCCCAAAACGACGTGACCCATCCCCTTTAACCCTGCCTTTAACTATAGCATGCAACTTGTGAAATATGCTTAAATCAATAAATGTTCCAATGAGCGATATGTATTCAACTGGTGTTTCAATGTTAAATGTTAAGTTTCAAAGTGCTAGTTTATCAAAACGTTAATGTTAGCGTGTTGATGAATTTTGTTGACCAATTTGTTGACGTATTACACGATGATTCAAAAGCTTTTGCTGAAAAACAAACATTCGATTGCTGTTTATTCGAAATGCATCCCTGCAATTATTCTTATTGAATGTAATCGACATAAACGTGAAATGATGACAGGCGTTGACAACTTCCAAACTGTGAATTGATGCAAATAAATAACTAAATAAAAATGACAGGCGAGATAAATTGCACTATGTCTGCATTTCTTCCTCAAAATAATTATTATATTAATGAAATAAGCATTTACATTACGTACTTTTAGTTTTCAAGACATTGTAAAATATAGTCGTGATTTTGGGCGGTACGTGTGCTATTTACTAAAAACTTTATTCTCAAACTAGCCTTTTAATGACAAAATGGTACATGTGCATTTCATTACATTTTATAGTTTGATAGTTTGAACATTTGATAGTTTTTCACTTTCTTTTACTGCAACTTTTATTATTATTATTTTGCAGTAAAAGATGAAATATTGTCATCTATTCTACAATAGCGGTATTGCTGATCCATTTTTTCACTTACGTTTTCTAGTCACCAACTTGGACAGTAATTGGAACGGCCGCCATCCCACTTCCTGGACCCCGAGCCAGACGTTTTCTTGGTTGCGCGATGTGTGTTCAGAAAATAACATTGAATATGATCGACTAAGGTGCAGGCTAAGTGATGCGAACAATCAAGGCATGAGTCTCGTGAATTTTACTAAGGATGACTTCCTTGGTTTATGCCTTTCACCCGAAGAAGGAGACATCATTTACCAATGCTTGCAAAACTTAAAATCTAAATTCAGTAAGTTGCACTTAATAATTCTTTCAACGTAGAAGATAGTAATTATACTGTCAGCGTAATTCTTAAATCACGATCAAATATGATGGCCGCTTTCAGGCAATAATCATGATTTAGGAAGTATCATTTATTGCGGTTGTGTATCTTTCTGATTATTTTTTCCCATTATTCTTATGCTGTCATACAGGATTTGTTTAATTGTAAGTATGTAATGGGATACTTAATTGCTTTTCGTAAAATTAAAAAAAAATGGCACGACGCTGTCGTGTATTATCTTCATATGTTATTATGGTTAGTGGATCCCTGACAAAAGTTCCAGAACATACTGTATTGTAGTTTTTTGAAATCTTTTCTTGAAATAATTGCTTGATAACCTTTTTGTGGATGGGGCCTTTTTTTTTTTGTCAAACGCCTTTTTTTCTATATTTTTCTATAGTATAGTTTTCCTTTAAGAATTATGTGCTCAACTGATTCCAATTAAATTGACATAAAGTATACATATTTGTCAGTAGTCTAACGTTGAAATTTCTTTCCAGATGATACAAACAACGTGTATGCCTCATATGAAGATCATTATTGTAAGCACATAATTATACAAATTTGAAATTCTCACCCAAAGTTCATCACGGTCTACAGTATCAAAATATTTCTTACTCTCCAGGGGGGACCAGCATGGATGCCCAGAACAATAATATCGGTCACATTAATAGTGGCGGCGATCTGCTAATTAACAATACGGGTATGATGAATGGACAAGGACGACAAATTATTGACAATCATGACCATATCCAGGGCGGCAATTTTTACAGTCCCGATTACATGTTACCTCTTCATGATGGCAGTATCAAATCTGAAATTGATTCAGAAGGTGAAAGCAACCAGTCGTACAACTATCAAACACATTATCGTCATGACAGTGCTCTGGGAATGTGTACGTATTTCTTTTTAGGATATTTTAATCCCAAGTTGTCCAAACGTGTCATGCTTTTTTGAAAGCTACTCAAACTTGTTTCGTGCGTTGGCGTTATGTAGACATATGGCAATTTCATCGAATTAAGCGACTTTTTTTTTTATCATGAGGCAGTATAGGAAAAAATCCGTTCTGCCGGTTTTGATCGAATAAAATGGCTAATCGATTTAAGCGACTTCCACTGTAGATCCAATGCGCGTGCCAAGTCATACGAAAATTATTAGTGTACAATGTGTGTTTGAATGCATGCAGAAAGTTTAGATTTACCTTAATTGGAAAGCAGAATTTAATTTTTCTACTTCTTAATTTACATCCTTTTCAGTTTGGTATTCTTGCTAATCCATTTGTCTGAAATGATTAATTTCAATTGTGATTTTTGAACATATTTTGTTGACTTAAAAAACCGGAGAGTTTTATGCATGAACATTATCATGGTTAGAGCGCAGAACTGTTTCTTTGAATTTCAGTATCCCGGTTAGACATGTTTTATTTGTGGGATCCTTTGTGATCACGATAACAATGCGTGACTCATTTTTAATAAAATACGATGTTTTTTTTCAGCTGAAACACCTGAGCTTATGCAAAAAAGGAAACGTGGACGGCCACTAAAAGATAAAAAGAATAAAAAAAATGGTACGCACCATCTGTTGCTATCAGTTTCAACGTTGTGTCATTTTTAAGAGATTCTTTTAATTACTTATCAAACATTTAATAACAAATTATTTCAACCATTTTCTTAGGTCAAAGGAGTAGCAGACTATGGGAATTCATAAGGGATTTATTATTGGACTCAAAAACCTGTCCCAGCTTATTAAAATGGGAAAATGTCGACGAAGGAGTTTTCCGATTTGTCCAGTCGGACAAGGTCGCCCGGTTGTGGGGAGAAAGGAAATGCAATCCGAGGATGACCTATGAAAAGCTTAGTCGAGCCATGAGGTTAGTCACCAAATCTATATTACTTTATCGTCACGAGGGTGCGAATTTACTACATTATTCTAATCTTGTTGAGTTCTACACAATCCCAAACCTAAATAGGTTTCTCATATAAAAAAATAATTATTTGTGAAAGGTTTGATCTTTTAAGATTTGCTTTGCGTTACAAAGTCTAAGACATGGCCGACAATGGGCCGTATGCATATTTCGTAATTATGCCGTTGTCACGTGACTTTATTTATATCTTGTATTCAGCAAAATTATCGCTGAATTTTCGGTTTATCATTAACTTTTCACAAATGATTGCAGACTTTTTCTAAAATTGTCGAATTGTTATCAGTATTTGATATCTGTTAATGGTTGGCATAGTGTAGTAAACTTGAACATATGTTTTCTTCTACTTTCAAAGTAATGAGTTGCGGTGATGGGTTTTTATTTTACTAACAGTGGTGTTTTCCTTTTTCTTTTTCTTACCATTATTCTTCTCTCCCACCTGGCTTTTTTTTGTTTATCGTCTTGGCACTTTTGCAACTGGTTTCAAACCTTCTTGGCTTATTTACCATGCTTGTTTCTGCAATTTTTTTCGTATGGGCTGTTCCCCATCAGGACTTATTATGCAACCGATATCCTTGCTAGAGTCCCTAAAACTGGACAATATGCAAAGAAGCTAGTTTACAAATTTGGTCCCCGTGCCAGTGGCTGGCAGTGCTGCCAGTCATTTGTGCATGCACTAGAACAAAGCGACATTGAAGATTGAACCCTTGATGGCCATGATATATTGGATCTGACCTGTTGCCTATTGTCCAGAGCTTGCATGGCATAAATTCTAAGCTAACAGATTAAATGTTCACGTATACTCAACATTATACGCTGAGATGAACCATTTAGCTTTCAAATTACGATTTGATGACCAGTTGCGCATTGAAACGAACTTTCCCAACTATAGATGTTTAAATGAAAAAAGATACTGCAAGTAAAACTTGCATCTTTATACATTTTTTTTAAAAAAAGATTGAAGATGCTTTTTGAATTTAATGATATGATCGAACTATATTCTTAACATACCATATACAGTACCTGTCATTCTCTGAAATACCTCTTGCAGAAAGAAAAACCATATAATTTGAGAAATAAAATGTCTAACATTATTTATTAAAACAGTAATGTTCATTGTTGGCGTAAGATCGTCAGCGTCATGCTTTTATAGTTCTGGGAACTGTGTTAAACTTAATAGGAATTCTCCACAATTATTTACCATGATTTCTGGAGTCAGTTGTCACATTCTTAACCAAGAGTACAAATGTAAAAATGCCGTTTTGAGAGGAAAAAATTTCCTCGTTAGACTTATGAGATTTTGCAAAATACTGGACGCTTGGTTTGAAATTCTCTATGCATGCTTGCTGGGAGATACTTGGTGGCTTTTATAGTGCTTTTGGCATCGTAAATGCTTTTTCCGGCATTGCATTATATGTTGCGAACCTTAGGAGCCTGACACGTTTGGCATTAAGGCACAAGACCGTTGGAAGAGCAACAGTTCTTCGTCCGAAGTTCGCAACATGGCTGACACCGAGTTTCTGGAAGCTGTCCTTCACTAGTCATTAGTTGCCATGCCTGCTTTTTTTGGTATCGCTATGGTGGTTGGATTCTCATTCACGTTATATTCGAGTTGATTCACTTGTAACGAATTGTTGCTCGGCTTGCATTCAAAAATCAGTTAGACGGGGTCGTTTCCCAATCTCGGAATAATTGCTCCCGTTATTGCAAATACTCTTAAAGATTTTAAATAAATCAATGGCTTATACCCTCAAAATGTTATGAGACGATTGCTCAGTTTCATGTGAAAAACAGTCTTATTTGCAGGTAGGCCTGCATATGCCTGACATAAAAGCAACCAACCCGAAATTAAGTATTGTGGCAATTACAACGTCCGTAACTGACCACCAGAATTATCAGAATGAATCTGAAATCTAGTCCCTGGAAAATCCTTATACATGTGTCAGCAATCTGAATGCCGGTGGCGTAACGTCTCGATTAAATTGAAGCACGTACGTGCACCGGTAGAGCCAGTGAGCCTTGGCACTGTACGATGATTCACGTGCATGGTGTGACTTTGCAAGGTGGTCACAGGCCAGTAGCAGAAAAGCTAGGCTGGTACAGGTGCAGTCTCAGCATGAGGACACGCCGACATGGCTAAAGTGGGTATGTGGGCACATCAAATACATCACTCTTTAAGCATCGCTCTTGGCATTGCAAAATCTGGGCAGATGTGCAAGTCATGCTCGGAAATCTGCATTTTCACTGCCGTTTACATAAGACGGTGTTTTCACATGCCATTTGAATGTTATCTTCCCAGAAATGGAGAGGTCAAACCTGAGCAATAAATTAGCATTTTGATCGTATTTGGCATGGCGCATGCATGCTTTGAATTCGCCTTAACGTTTCAGGCGAGGCTTTTAAAGGGTCATTTTTCTGGAGACCAGTTCACCCGTCCCTTGGCTCACTCTTCCGTGGAATTTAGGGGAACGGTCAGTCTAAAGAGGGACTACCGCAAAAGTATTCCTTTGAATCATCAGGCATTTTGAATAGCGGTAGTTTTTGCAAACGGCATTTTTTATATCTTGTACAGGTACGCTTGCATGCATGTACATGAAGACAGGGGATTAAATCATTATATGAGCTTCTTAAAGAAAATAAAAAACTAAAAAATAAAAGAACTCGATGGAGCTATTAACGCTGCCGAAAAATGTACCACCATGTACACGCTTAAATTGCCTGAAAACCAATTTTCGATGTGCTGACCTTCCCCTTAAAGAGGGGGCTGTGCACGAGAAAACAATAGAAAACGCGCGCAGTACATAATTAAAAAAACACGGAAGCTTTCATAATGATTGTTTTTAATGTTTGTATTGGATTTTTTTCATCATGAAATTTAACTAAGCGTGTCTTTAAAATATCGAATAAGAAGCGAGCAATAAACAGGCAATAAGAACAGTGCATGCTTCAACTAGAACTTTGCATCATTTACCTGGTATTGGTACTAAGAAAAAAATATATATATAAACATGTTACGAAATGTTTTTAGTTTTAATTCCTGTTCATCCATTCTGACTTATGTAGGAGCACGTTGAACTTGTTAACCAGTCGCTTGAAAACCATTGTCGCTTAGTGGTATTGCAGACGCTTACCACTAAGCGACTGGAATTCCAGTAGCTTAATACCTACGGAGAATTTTAGCAATAATTTTATTTCTATTTTTGGCCCAATGACAAGGTTTATTAACTATTTTCTTACATCGATTCAATTTGTTTATATCAATGCGTAGCGTTGAAATCGTTGCATTGCAGTGCTGTCAAAAATATTCCCAGTAAGTTCCCGCAGCTCCATCTCGCCAGTTTTCGTAACCCTTTACCAATTGCTTTTTCCCCCAAACTAAATATTTACCACGACCCCTGCTCGTTCGTGATTTTCGAATGCAAGATCCATGCTCATCTTGCATGTAGAGTGAATTTATTACCCAAAACGGGAACCTGAGTCGCAGTTCGTTACAATTCGTTATTTTGTTCATGCCTATATAGATACTATTATAAAAGCCAAGTTTTCCAACCTGTGATCGGAAGGCGACTGGTGTACAAATTCGGACCCAATGCCACCGGCTGGAGGCCAATATAAAACGCACCGTTCGTCCCGAAGGAAGACGTATTTTGTAATTGAGTTTTATATTTGGCGCTCGTCGTTTTTCGCAACTTTGCGACGAGAGCAGTGCGGGGAAGGGGCTTGGAGAGCAACGAGAAACGCAATATTATACGGGCGCATGCAGTATTAAATGAAATGAGTTTCGTGAAATCCTCATCCGACGTACGCCCGGAAACGCTGTTCCGCCTACTTTCTTAGCGCTCCAGACAGTATTTCAAGAAGCGTATAGTGCGTGGTTAGATCTCCAGGCGTTCTCCCTACAACTCGTTTGCGAACTTGGCCATTTTGCGTAAGAAGATTTGCGCAGTTGTCGAGTTGGGTCCTGTTCACCCGGATCTATAGCTATGGCGCGATACGAAACATTTTGGTTTATCATCGCAGATTTAAGATATCATTGTTATTTTAAAAATAAATATTTATAGCGATTTATATATATATATATATTTTTCCCCATCGCCTTTCTCGCTGGAGGTCAACTGTAGGACCCAGTTCACGTTGGCGGCCTTTGGAGAAGGCACTCCTTCACCCCTTATGTAATTATTGTGTATGTGACGTCAATTTGTACGCGTATCCAAAGTCCCCCCTCACCATCCACGCACAATTGTATTTCATTCCATCAGTTAGAAATCTTTTGCGGCCAAAGTACACTAAATTCATGTTTTTGTTTTTTTTGTATTAACATTCTTTTCCATACCAAACGACTAATCTTAAGTTATTCAAAGCGTTATTATACGTTTATAATGGAGTTTCTGTGGGCATTATTTTTGCAACGTGCACGAGCCGCGTTTAGCAACCCGTTGAATTTTTGACACACATTATATAGTGCGCATCTATGACATAGGGACATTCTGCTTCAATTGAATTCTCAGATTAGAAAATATGCGAACAACGCACTAATGGATATTTTTATTCCGGACATCTTGCATGCGCACTTATTTTTATACGTCCAGAATCGGGAAGTTTTGAGTAATTCAAAAATATATGGCGCGAAAATAATGAGTATTTGTTTCGAATTTGATTAACACGATTATACTGAACTTGAAAACACCAGTGAATGTGTTTTATTCTATGGCAGTGCCGGTACTTGGTGAGCTGCATTCAATAAATGCACTTGTATGTAGCAGGGGGTGTCAATGACAATTTGCGTTGCTCTTTTCATGTTGAAACAGGCGATTTCAATAGCCTACAATGCAACGTCCGCCACCCTTTGTGCAAACATGTATTTGCATGATGTTTGCCAGACACAGAATCATTATGCACAAAAAACTTGTTCACCTTATGGTGGGCAAGTACATTGTGGAGTAATGCACATTGCACAACTGGCAGATGGGATGGGAAAATAAGACTCTGCTGGAGCTGTGCAGAAAGATATTGCGGGCAAATCGTTTTTTTCCCTTTCATCCAGGAGTTTTAATTTCGAAAAACTTTTCATACAATCTTAGGGTCTAGCATATTATCATTGGCTTTTAGAGTAATGCCATAGGTTTAGGAAAAATTAAGGGCAGATTCCTTTAAAATATTTTTTTAACATATCATATGCTCTTTACTTGATATTAATATATTTTAAGTTAGAGCTAAATCGATGTTCAGTATAAACCAATGTAATAAAGCAGCAACCCTTTCACAATTTTCATTTTGTACAATGTATTTATTAAATTCAAATTAACGATGTACATGAAACAGTATGTGTGTCGTTTATATAGTTAATCGAGGTATATTCAAATAAACGTAGAAATGAATGTTATAAATTTACGTTTAATTGATTATTCGAAATTAATTAAATATTCTTGATATGCATTCGGTTGACATGGCATGCACTAAATTTGGATGAATTGGCCAGTTTTGAAATAAGGTTCTTTTTATCTGTTCTCTCATGTCCTTTACTCCTTATTCTTGTATTGCAACTGAATGGACCTTATGCAGATCGAGTTACGTATGAGCCTGCATCACGTGATCTTTTCATCGAATAAAGAACTAAACGAGCGTGCCTCAGGGTAATTTTCGCCAATGGAATGAATGAAATGTCACGTGATAATATCCTGACAAAATCTGCACTAGTTCCATTACTCGAACTATTGTTTTATAATATTTTTTAAAGTATATGCCTGCTTATTAGTGCATTAAAAAATTCGAAGATTCAAATCAAACTTTGCATCTGAAATGACTCAGAAGGTATTAAGACCTATACGCTCAAGAATGATCACATTTGCCTTCCTTTTTATAAGCAATAAACTTTTGAGTTGTTTTATTCATGTTACACGCATTATATGGTCACATTCACCACAAAATTTTCATAACAGCATTGAGAAACATGCTGTAGAGAAAAAACTGCATCCAAGACATTTTATCCTGTCCGTCACCATATGTTGTTACACAATTGTAACTCATTCCAAATATGCACTTTTTAAAATTTATATATATCGAATGTTAAAAGCGTTAAAGTTTCCTACCCCTCAATGTACATAAAAGAATAAAATTCTAGCAAAGACTTCATTGATAATATATATGTAAAAAGAATTATTTGAAAATGCACCACTTTTATGTTCATGTATAATGTAATTTTTTTTTCTACTTTTGTTTACATAAATGGAAGCTGTGATAAACATTTTAATAGCATCTAGATATAGGAAGTACCTGAAAAGGTTCTATTATCAATTTGAGTCTCAATTTAGAATGGTTATATACAGTGTTTTAGTCATAGATTTGTTGGGTTTTTATTTTTTTGAGCTTCCTTATCTAAACTTGTATACCTAAGAAATTAAAAAAAATGTTCATTTATTTGTGTCTGATCGAATCTTTTTTCCCATTACTTTGTGCTGTTACGTCAACTTGTCAACTTTGCAAAATGTGTTTTATATAAATTTGCGAGAAAGAAGGATATTTGGAAATAATACTTTTTATGTACAGCTTACTTGGTTATTTCTTGTTGGTTTACTGTAGTTTTGATCATATTCAATAGGTGTGTAACAGTATCCTTCATCGATGAAAACATAAAAGGGGAAACAGCAAGGTGTAACATGAATCCAATCAAACTGATGAAGTAAGTATCATTATTTTTACTGAGGGTGATAAACTTTATCACATTCCTTGATCCCCTCGCAATATTTGTTTGAAAATTTCCCATCATATATATTCTCAAAATAACAAGCTAAATAGGATGTACATGTAAGGTTGGTTAACAAAATAACCAGGATTGAAGTAAAGCATCTGCATATAGACCAACTAGGGTACTTGTAATAATTTAGCAAGCAAATTCTTGCTTTTCTCTTTACTAACCCAGTTGTGTGATCAACATCTAATGCAGTGCTGGAGAATATCCAATGGATTAATTGTAGAATCATCTAAATTTTCAGACATTTCATCCTCCATTACTCATTCTGACTATAGTCGTTCTTTAAATAAATCCCTATTTATTTGCTGTATATTTGAAGTACAATCGCCTGCTTTCCACGTGACGGTATGGCTGCAGACAGTTCTTGGGAACGTTTGTAAAGCAGATGTCCACATTTGTTTGTTCAGGAAACTGCATTAAGGTGAGTGTAAAAATGAAATTTATCGAAATTTGTGAAAATGCAAGAGCTGTGGTCAAGTCAACTTGAAATGTACTGGAAAGTCTTTGAAACTTTCAGTTGAACATGAAAGTACATGTTGTTGTGACAAAGAACAACTTAAGTTTGTTGAAATGGTTATGAAACATGATATGCCAAAATAAGTGTTACACTTTTTAATGACAAACAATCATTTCGTACATTAAAAATGCAAAGTTACCGAAATTGATTTTATTAAACTAAATAAATGATTTTATTGGCCGTATGAAATTATACAAATATAAAAAAACATTGAACAAAATTAACACAACATTTTAAATCAATTTCATCCCAATCTGTTTAGCTGGCTACCATAAAAGCGTTTCAAATCTATCCATAACATTGTTTTGGTCAATCAGATCTTTCTGGACTTTCTTTCGCATGTAGAAGATGGGACAGTCACGACTATATTTAAAATAAAATCAAATTACATACTTCAATAGCTCATACTTTGGAAAATGTTCAAAAAAACTGATGAAGACAGTCCAATGTACCTAGTGCAAAGCACTTCTTCATGTAGGCTGCCCTGACAACGCTGGCATTGAGTCCAAAGTTGAGAAAATTTCTCTTCTAATGCATTTATTTGCAATATTTCTTTCTGGTAGATGGCAGATTCCTTTGGTTTACAATGCTTACATACTCCTTTATCTGTCAAAATTTCTCATAATCAATTTCAGGTGAATTTAGAATTAGAAAGCTGCTTGTCAGAATAAATCACTTACAGCCAGCAGATAAAACGACCTTGCAGCCGATGCAAGTTTCAAGTTTTCTTGTAAATGCTGACAAAGCCCCTACTTTAGATGTTGCTACAATTTTAGTCCTTGTGTGGTCACCTCCTACATAAAAGCGTAGCAGTTAGAAGCGATACCTACATTGGAATGCAGTACAATTCCAGCATATACATATCACCTACTCAGCAGTTCAGATTCAGCTTTGTGTTCTCCAAGTATGGGTTGGAA
This sequence comes from Ommatoiulus sabulosus, assembly GCA_034697705.1. NCBI lineage: Eukaryota > Metazoa > Arthropoda > Diplopoda > Julida > Julidae > Ommatoiulus > Ommatoiulus sabulosus. The sequence continues at coordinate 14,198 of JAQGAO010002426.1, forward strand.
TATTCGTAGCAAGGGTTTTGACAGCTGGTTTTCCAGGTAGTAGGTGGTGTCAATTGGGATGTTGTTTTCCAAGACATATATGGGGTCCTGAAAAATAAAAAGTAAACAATATTGAATCATACTCATGACTAAAGTACATTTATGAAAATTTCCAAAATGTATATCAAACGTTTTCTGTTCTCACTTACTTCAGATTTCATGTATGCTGCAGTTCCTTTGGAAGCAGCAATGATCACGAACGGCACTCTGTCCCCAAGTGTTGGGGCACTTCCGGCATCCCTTTTCTTCATTCTGTGGGCTAGCTCAACGTGTGCTTGTTTCCCTTTGTATTCATCGTCCGTTTTTGTCAATTCTTTGGTAATAACCAATTGTGAAATATCCACTCGATTGCAAAGCAAGTCAGAAATGATTTGTTTTGCATATATTACTGCACCATCGGGATCTCTGTAAAAGCATAAATGTTTAAAGTGAACATTCACATTATATTAGGTCGTTTCAGTACATTTGAGTATACCTACTTGTCAATAAGTATCCTTTGCAAGCAAGTGTTGATGAGATTAGCAACAAGAGGACAATTATCTCTACGGACAGTTTCAATTCCCTTGCAATCCATTTTGTCATGAATATCGGGTCTAGTGTAGTACAGGCCTGCATAACGCTTCTTGTTTATTAGCAAATAAGGGTAATAAACCTATATATATATATTAAGGACACATTAGTTTATGCGGCTAAAAACAGCAACTCCGAAATAACGTTAGTTTTCAACCAACTTTCTCAAACTCCAATTTAATAGGCTTGACGAATTTTTTGGTCACATAATCTGCCGCATCCCGTCCCAGGTTCATAACTTCGGCAATGTTATCAATTCCAAAATTTACCATGACAGAGTCAGTGTCGCCGTATATAACCTATAATGACAAGAGCAGGTTTGATATCAAAATTCAATGACATACATATTTCTATTGTTAAAATAAAAATAAAAAATCCAAATAAAAGTAAGTCCTACCTTTGCATCGTGTTGATATCCATTTGCAACTGTATACCTATTTTCTACCTCTATTCGTGTATTTTCTATCATTTGCCGCCCAAAAGCGGTGACGCTCTAAAAATGGTGGTTTATGCAAAGATTAGGTTTGTTTTAGTTCCAGGTGAATTCATTAATGGAAGGATTTCAAATACCAGATTACCTGGGAAATTTCCAAGCAAGGTAATTTTCCAACTTGAGCTCCGGTGAAGCCATAAACCGAATTGGCACTTAATTTCAAAGCCACCTGTCGACCATCCAGCACTTTCCTCTTGAATGGGTCAGTTTCCACTTTTAAATCTTCTTTAGCTCTTTAAAAAGCAGACATATAGAACTAAATATCCAAGTAAAAATATTTCAAAAGGTTTATGGAATGGTTAAATTTACTTTTTTCTAGCTGATAGAAGGCTTTCCAAGATATCTGGCAGCAAACCTTTGCGAACCGATTGTTTCAAAAAGTAATCTCCAGATGGTGTCTTGATATACTCATCAGGCCCCAAGCTGAGAAGTTAAAATATGTTTGTAAATGTAAACTGTTAAGAATACAAACATAGCAAATTTGAAATTACCTATTTCTGTTAGCCGGTGTCAATAATGTCGTATAGCATAAATTGTGTGCCATCATAATAGATGGATACAATGAGGAAAAATCTAGGGTTGCGATGGGGACTTTATAGTACCTAATATGCATGCAATAGATTCATTATACCAGCTTTTTCTTAGTAATAGTATCTCCAGTTAAAACAGGACAATTCCTCCAAAGAAAACCATAAGTTGAGTATGGCATGTCAGAAAATTAGCTCTGGCTCACCCTTGCTTTGGTTCGATAACAGTTGCACCAGTGAACTCATCCCCAGTAGAGATATTCTTCGTGGGGATAACAAAATCGTGTTCCTTTGCTTTCCGCAGTAACTGAGACACAACTTTAATCTGCTGGCCTCTGGTTAGCAAATATGAAAGTGGAACTCCCGTGACACGAGCCATTTCCATGTAGTTGATGATGCACATGAGTTTTTCTAGTAGCTTGAGAGGCAAGTACGCATCTTTCAAACAATATACTGCTAACCTACGCCGTGTCTGTTCGTTCCCATTCTAATGAGAAAAAAAAAACAATTAGTAATTCAATCAATATACATTTTATTGAGATATTTCAAGGTTGAAAAAATCGCAGGATATAAAATTCACCTGTAAGTCTGTAATAATAGTGTGTTGCACATCCTCCTTTTGCTCTTGCAAAAAGTGAAAACTTACAGCATTCAATGTGTATGAGCGTAACTTATATTCCCTCAAGAGGACCTGTTGCAAAAAATGAAACAATTATTGAAACTTAAAAACTGACCTCTCGTTAGCTATTTGACAGAATAAGAGAACTGCATTTTACCAATATTAAATCAAACTGAGTCCGTCCCTCGATGTTTACCACTTTATTTTCACGTTTTCCTAGTTGTTTTGAATTCATCATTGAAGTTCGGACTATTGACCTTGCATCTTTTATCCGGCCAAGAAATGGAAATTTTTCAACATTCAGATGGGCAGCACGTGTGAGCAAATAATATAAGTCGAAATTCTGTATATTGTAGCCTGTAATGATGTCTGGGTCAACTTCCCGAACGAAATCAGCCCATTTCTATAACGCAGATAAGCAACAATGTTGTCAATCCATCAAAAAACAAGACAAGTAACATGTCTTACGATATAATGGGAGATCACCTGGAGCAATTCTCTCTCTTGTGGGTAGGATAGCACCTGACTGCCAACGATCGGTGCACATGAATTTAGTGTGAACACGTTTTTAATGAATGGTTCAGGCTCTCCTTGTCGAATCACCATATTTGCAATCTGAATGATAGCATCCTTGTTAGGTTCAGGAAAAATTCCTGAAATGCACAAATTAGTTGCAAAACTTGATGTTTCATAAATTTCATGAGTTTTGATGATTTTAAAAAAAAAATTGTGGTTATAATTAAATAAGTTCTAACCAAAATCAGCTTAACAAACTTAATGAGAAAATCGGATTGACATATACTGTAGTAAACAGGTTGATATAGGTAACCGAAAACTGTTAATTTTAACGCAACAAAATCGGATAACGGATAACATTAGATAAAATTCAGATAATGTTTAGACAAAATCCAGATAATGGTTATCCTGGTTATTAATGAAATTTAGCATAGCAGTTCCTGATCATATAACTACCTTTTCTTCCAGCGCATTCAATATCAAAGCTCAATATTCGAAATGGTGCAACTTTCGACCATTCCCCTTCTGGAGCATGTGAAAGGAAGTCATCTACTGCAACATCTACTTCAATCTGGCAACGTGAAATGCCTCGAAGGCCTTTTGAAGAATCTCGTATTCTATATTTTCCTGCAGGAACTTCAATCCAACTGCAACCTACCACATTGCAATCTACCATGAACCTATAGACCAATTAACATCTGTTATTACAATCTATCATTATTATGAGATCATAATGTTGACCTGCAAGCTATATACTTTACCTAATTTCAAAATCTATATTGGTTTCATAAGCATGGCAACCCATGGGTAAAGGAAATGGAGTGGTAACGCTTCCAGCATCTAACAGTCGTTTTGCAGCAGCAATTAACCTTGGCAAAGCCAATGTAATTTTGAAGAAGTCAACCAGGCCATTTTTCTTATATCCATAAATATCTTGGAAAATAAAAATACATGATTTCTAGATTCTAAGCATTCAACTGCTGCACTAAGTGAACATAAAGTTAACCTTCTTTTTTAACTATGTCAATAGCTAGGACAGTTTGAGATGGCTTTTCCTTGGAAGAACGACTATCAGCCAAAAGTGCTTTGTTAAGGCACTCCTATAATACAAATTTAACACTATCAGTTAAGATGAAGATTAACAATGTGCTACAGAAGTAAAAGATCTTAAAACACTAACATGCAATCATGCAAAATCCATAAAATAGACTCGGACCCGAAATATGCCGCAGTTTTCAGGTTTAAAGCCGCTTGGGCATGGGTAGAAAAAATATGGAGCAAAACCGTGAACATGACACATGACGCTATGACCAGCTTCTGTAATGCCGTACATCCGCATGATTGGGACGGGGCCAATTTGAGATCCTGGCATTCCATGCAAAGGCTCACCTACACCAAGTAAAGTACGCATAAATAAAAATTATATGTAGAATATCTCGTATATGCATGTACTAGCTAGTTTCTTGTTTAATATAGGCATACCTATGTAGTGATCAATTTCAATTTGCTGGAAAATGAGAGCCTCCTTTTCGGCGTTTATATCAGGTATGGCACCTCGAGACCATTTTTCACAGGAATTCACATTCTCTGGACCTTGTCCTGTATCGAACCATTCAGAACTTACATTTCGATCATACAAAGATTGTATGCATGTAAAGATTTTTTACATCCTTTTGAGTTAAAAAGTATGAATTATAAGTTTACCTGTCGAAACCTGGCCCAGATTTATATCTTCAAATAGCTCTTGATCATCTAAAAGCTCCATGGAATCAAACCCAATGTCATCATCATCGTCATCATTTCTCCTAAAGTAGATTACAGGGTATGAGCCTTACATACAGTACAATATATCAACATTATTCAAGAAATCTGCTGACTAACTTTGGTTTCTTAACTATCGGGTTTGTTTCTTGCTTGATATTCCTTTTAAAACTCATAATTCCGGCTGAAGAAGAAGCTCAGATGCTACAAAATAAGAGTAGTCGCCGATGTCATGATTTCCCGCTCATGACCATTATGAACAGAAACAATCAAACAATGCAAGAACGCGGGAAGATTTGGTAGAAACTCCATATGTTTGGGGATATCGAGGAGTTAGTGGTTGACACCATGACCAGAAACACACGGTGCCAGAAATCCTAACCTGTAGCCAACGGATAACCATAATGGTGCACAGTGTCATATAGCCTGAATGTCTATGCAGATTTAAACGTTATTCGACTTTGCATGTTTATAAGAAATAGGCAGTGCTGGAACTATAATCGTTTAGGCGAACCTAATCTACTTTCCGCTTATGCAAGTAAGTTAAGGTGAACGAGCTTTATTTAGCATTACTATTTAAACTACATGTAGTCTACCTGCCTGTTTGCAAGCTTTGCGGGATTAATGGTAAAAACAATGTACAGTGTGGATGTCGTAAACACTAAGGTACAGTATACATGTACGTCTCATGTACTACAAAGTGTCAGGACTATAGACTCACATCAATTACTAAAATTAGGCAAACTGAAATAAAATAGTAAAGATGATTTGAGAGCCGCTCTCTGCCTGGTGCTTCAGTCGTGTGAGCAGATAATAAACGCGGTAAGTTTTAAAAAGCAGCCGTGTATATTTTATCTTTAATAAATGTACATGTATTTGTTCGCAACAGCGTTTTTCATGTTTACCTATAGTTACTGTATATGCTATAAAATGTTAAAAATAATTGAGTTGGAGAATATCCCGCATTATTCAAGGTTTCGCGTAAATCTTCAAAAAAAAAAAAAAAAAAAAAAAATTTGGGATAAAATTTCAGAAA
>JAQGAO010002427.1:0-19758 GCA_034697705.1 Ommatoiulus sabulosus
GGAAGTCCCCCCTCGTAGGCAAAATTCCCAGGTAGGTGACGCTGGCACATCCCCTGGCGTTGGTGTTTAGTCCTCGTGTGCAGAAATAGGCCAACGTTAAAAATCCACAAAACAAACAAACAAACAGACAAAAACGCGTTTTGGTTGTAAATTTCGATTTTAGACTCAAAATATTTCGCCATCTTTCAGAATACTCTAAATACTTTCGTTACGGAGTTTAGGTAACCAGAGAAAGTAAACAAGTGATTTTTAAGTGATAGTGAAGAAATGTTAGTTATTAGTTGTTTAACTACGAATATTAACTAATACATATACATGTAGCTGTTAATTGTCCTTGCAACTATTATTTTTCTCAACTACAAATAAAAAAGTTACAAGAAATAGTTGCGTACAAGCGAATAAGAACTACAGCTTTAGTTGCTAGTTGCAACTAACACAACTAATATACTGTACATGTAGTTGGCAATTATAGTTTCAACTAATTTTTGCCCAACTCTGCTTTCACCCCATCCCTTGGGAAAAATGAAACAGCGCCATGAAATCAGTGCGAAACAGTTTTATATTTGCAATAATAACTAATATTAACAAAATCATGTACAAAGAAATAAATTATACAAAAAATTGTGGCAGATCAATAAATAGACAATACGTGCTTTGGCATGATTGAGAAAAACCTGAACAAAAATTGTGAAATATAAAACACTGTGCTCATTAGCTGAATAATTGTGCGTGTTATGCAAAGTCTCAAATATTCTGCAATTTTGAGGTATTCGTTACAATAATTCTTAGTCTGCTTAAGCGGAGTATACATCAATATTCCTGGACAATGCGCTGCAAAAGACATTATTTAAAAAGAGCGATTGTGAAAAGATATTGAAATTATGTTGCAAGTATATCATGTTGTTTCCAGCCTATTTCCTATAAAGTGCCCCTAGTTGTCAAATCAATTTTCAATACTGCAAACTTATCTGTACAAGCCTAAATGCTACTGTATGCTTTCTTTTCCATTAGGGTTACTTTACTGAAAACAGAATACTTTGGACTTCAGCATTTAATCTAGTAATTTTAGAATGTTGATCCATTACACGGATTTTCGATAATGTTGGAGGTCTGGTTTAGTAATTTCAATTATTATCGTTCGACAATATCCAATTTTTCATTTCTGAATAACGTAAATGACCTATGCAACCCAAACTGGTGGGGAGAAAGAATGTTGTTATCAAAGCAGCCGACAAAGCCATGGTTTCATATAATAAATAGAACAATTAGGCAGACGTGTATAAGACATCAGGTTTAGCAATTGGCGTTAAAGATGAACCTAGTTAATCTGGGAATTTTGTCTCCATTTCGCTAGTCCAAGAAGCTGCTGGAGCTGGTCAGCGAGGAGAACATGGATGGGTGGGGCGCGTTTCCACTGCCGAACTGCTCCAACAAGTAATGCAAGTCCTCGTTCAGGTGGCCATCTGCTGCTAAGGAGTGGCGCGATGGTCGCTCGCGTGAACCGGTAATGTCAAAATCATGACTATATCTGCAAAAGAAAGGAGAAATTCTCCGTTAAAACGAGCTCAAACCAGCAATGCTAACAATTTTAACGCTCTCTATGGTGCCGATGAAATTCAAAACATCCAAACTTTGACCATGGTGACCAGTAAGTGCCACCTGACAACAAATACTGACAATATCTACTCGGTTCTAGTGTCAGCGATAATTGCCTGACACGATTAATAACATTGCTTAACTTTTGACGTTCAGCAATGGTATTGCTGTTGCACGGATCTCAGAATTATTGCACATTGTAGTAAGCTCGGGCCCAATGTTAACTAATGTGGAGTGCGGCAAACATGCACACCGAAAACACACTTGCGGCACATTTACATTACTCACTGGCAGCAGCGAGAAGTCTATTTTACTCCTACTGGATGGCTGAGGCGAGGGCACATTGTCTAGGCTAAGAAAACAAATGATGGCACTAAAGTGGTAGATTACGGCACTCTTAGGCTACTTTTCTTATTGAAAAGTCAAGTTCTTTACTTTTTAAAAAAAATTATAGCCAGATATGGAATGCTTTGGCACATTAACATTATCCTCAATAAATGAACTTGTCACGATGCATCTTAGAGAAGAAAAATATGATTCACACTGTTTTTTGGTTTTTTCAAGAACCTTTTCTTGTCATTTATCATCTTTAAATCAGTTAAGAAATTGGCAAAACATTGCTTTCGCAGATTACTTATATTTTCTCAAAATAGTGTTTTTTGCCAATTTTCCAGTAACATTCCGAAAAAATCTTACCGATTGCGGTAACGTGGACTCAAACGTGGCTGTGCCACTCCATTCATGTTCCCGTTTACCGCATGGTGCAAGCCATCATACTGCTCCGGGGACAGATTTCCATCTATACAGCACAATGAAAGACTATTAAATATTTAGGATTTATAAACATTACACAGAGTTGAGATGTGGATGACGAACCAGGATTGTAGAGCAACTCAGATTGTTCGAGCAGATCAGTCTCGTGAATGTAGGGACCAAAATGATCGTCACAGCCCATGTCCGAGATCTCGTCAATCTGACGCGACTCAACCATGTCGATCCACTGCGAATTATGATAGCGGAATTTTTCAACTTGAACCTTAGCTGCCCAATCTGTATCATGATCCTGCAAGCAAAGTCGACCATAGGTGTGAAAACTGTTGAAGGAGACGGAAATTCAAGCTTCTGGAAATGAGCCTACTGAAATGACGTCAAGGGTTGAATCGCATATGGCACGAACTTCTGGGTTTTTATCCTGCATTAGGTCAATGAGGTAAGCTGGTGCTTCTGCGATAAAATAAATTAAGGAAGGTTCGTGTCTTTTTATACCCCAACATAAGTTTTGCACATGCAATTCTTCCGAGAATTTGGCCGCTGTAATTATCCCCTGCATTTCAGAAAGGATACGAGTTTCTTTTATTATGAAATCACGTGTGGCCTCGTGTCGAATCATCTGATGGAAGACATAAACGATTTGCAAAACCACTTCATCGTCTTCTTGCTTAGCTGAAAAAAAATTAGCCATTCATAAGAAAGCATGAAAGGTCATGAAAGGCACAGACAACTTAATACTGACCATTTAGCACATCAATGATGGACTGGAGCATCCCAGATTTTACAAGAAATATTGCACAACTTTCATCGGCGGCCAAAGTCCCCATTAGGACCACAATCTCTAGGACCATATCATCCTCACTTGTTCCTTAAAAGTGGAAGAAAGCATTCATCTTAAGGATTGCCGGCTATCATTATTTTCATGAAATTTATATTAAGTAGGGTTGTACCTGTCTGGAGCTTGGATTTCATCCATGGAATAAGCTGATATTCTGAGACTAAGCGTTCAAAGTCGAGATCTGGCAATGTGAGGTTGCCCAGCACGCCTAGGCATTCGATAACAAACTCCTCATTGTCGCCTTTCTTGATGGTGTCTGCAAAATCGCTGACGAACTCCTGAAATTTGTTATCATAAACCAGAAAGTTAGTCTGACATAAACCTGGAAAATGATCCAAAGTTAAACATGTACTTACGACAAAAAGATGTTTGGTTGGTCCTTCATGCTGCGAAATGTTTCTGATCATCTTCATCAAAAGCGGATCCCGGAACTTGAAAGCCCTTTTGACCAGAAGCTGCAGACCATGTCCTTCACAGATGAGCTGGGCATTGCGTTTGTTCGATGCCAAGTTGATACAGAGTGAAACGAGTTCCAAGTCGACCTTGTCATCAGGACACTCCAACACCAATTTCATAAGCTGAAAAGAACATCGGGTAAAACTCAATGGATTTGCGTCGCAAATCAGTCTTAATCACTTTTGGAATGTGTTGCCGTACAATTGGAAAGCAGTCTGTGTACGTGAAGAGTGACTTGTAGTTGTCATCCATGCTGATGTGATACAGAATGCATAGAACGGTGGTGCGGTGCTTCTTGTTACCTGAGAAAACAATGGAAATTCATGATTGGTGCCAGTGACTGCTGTTTATGCCACGTATAGTACCTACTAAGGAGGTTCACGAGTCGAGGCAAAAGGCCGCATTTGACCATTTTATTGCGAAGTTCCACATCAAAAGAGAGATTCAACAAAAGTCGCAATGTAACATTGAGGAGATCGTCATTATCCATGGTAATCAGACGAGCAATTTTTTCGGTGACATGGTGCTTTGCCTAACAAAAGATGGGTTGCTGTTTTTAAACTAACATCCGGTTTCACCTGTTTTATTTCAACACAATCATCAATATAACCAAATTCGGAACCATAGATGAATCTTACCATATCATTTTTGTTTTCGACAAAGATGCTCAGCTTCTTCAAGAAGGTAACCACTAGAACGAGAAGCTCGGGGTTTTCCCTCTCCAGCGTTCTGATAAGCAGCAGGACAATGTTCTTCTTCCGCATTTTCATCTCCACTTTGGTGTCTTCGGCAATGTTCAACAGCAAGTAGAATGCCACTGCCATGGAAAAGGTGACAGAAATACGTCAGCGATATCTACATCAACATAAGGACTCATCGAACATGGGCAATTACCGCGCAGCAGCTGGTCTTGCTTTCGGACAAGACCTTGATATTTCTTCAAATTCTTATCAAGGTCCTTCTGCAATTCGGCATTTCCTTTATCAGCTTCGAGTAGAAAATATTAAGGAGAAAAATTTTAAAACGTAGATCCTTCCCTTGTTTAAGTATTAAGCCATTTCCAAAGGTAAAGAGATAAGTGATTTAAAGAGCTCAAAAATAGACAGAGCAATTTTATTTAAACACTTATTTCAAAAAAGGATATCAGCTTTGCATTTTTTGGCCACATCTTCCTTCCACTGGTCATGACGTCTCAGCTCATAATCGATGATGTCAACTGTCAAAGAACCGATCTGAAATTTACGCAGACAATTTATCAGCATTTGGTTAGTTGTACAATGAATGAATGTGGCGAAATCCTTTGACAAAACATGCCTTAAATAGCAAGATAACGCTGTGAAAAGATGAAAATGTGGAGAAGCAGAAGAAAATGTAGACAATGTTGGTGCTCAGATCGATGCTTCTCTTCCAGTCTTCTCGCAAAACACGAGCCAGGGCTAACAACAAAGTTTCTTCAAAAAAAAAAAAATACAGAAACATGAGACATTACTGTTAAAAACTTTAAATCCAACTATAACAATCAAGTTTGATGGGCAAACCATTCTGGGCCAATTCTTCAAGGTTATCTGGGTTGCGTGCTAACTGCAAAACGAATGCAGAGCCCTTGACTTTTTCGGTAATGTCCTCATAAAGGAGCTCGATGTAGCTGTCTATGTCATTCAGATTCGCTTCTTCAGTTATGCTCTCCCCTTCGGCCCACAATTCCTTTTCGTCTTTGGCCAAGTCGGGACTCGTGCTATCCTTGCCTAATTGGAAAGATAAAACCATATTGACCTAACCAACTACATCAACGCCCTGTATTTCAGAACAATTTGCATTAACGTTAGTTACTTTTATCAACAGCTGATCCTTTTCGTTTTTGCAGATAGAACAGCAAGTGCTCGACTTCGGAAAGCTTGGAAGGATGAATCAGTTTACATTTTTCCACGACTTCTTTCGCCAAGGCCGAGATGTTTGTGTTGGCATGTAGGCTCTTTAATCGGATGCTGGGGCAAATCACAAGTTAAAAATGAACTAGCAGCCCACAGAAACGCAAGTACTGACAATGTTTGTTTTTTCTAGGAGAAATAATACCTACATTTTCTGGCATTTCTTCTTGTCACCTAGCATCGGATCCCCGCCTTCCCCCAAAATGGTCGCCTCAACTTCATAGTTGACAACTATGGCTTTCTCCGTGGGATGAACATCGACTGCCCCTGCCTTCACTTTTCTAGATTATAAACGAAAAATGTAAATCTTCAAAAAATTTAGAGAGTATGATATGCATGTCCTGAACTTAAACCCGGCATTTGTGAAACCTAGGTTTATGGTTGCCTTCGGCTTGGTTTTCACAATTTTCGAAACTTGTTTTCAGGAAAATGTCGGTGCAGTTCCTCTAAAAATTGGCCATGGCTTATGTACTCCTTTATTATATTCCTAAATTAATCATTCATTTAAATTACCCCAATCTGCATATGACATAGCCATATGACTGACAGCACATGCAGTACATATCTTCCTGTGCTGGCATACATGTGTTCAGGAATGGCAATTTCTATAGTGTATATGATGTTTGACAAAATAAGGTTATAAGCTTATGTCTAAATTTCATGATTTTGAAGGGGAATTCGTATCCAATTTTAAAATATTTCGCCATGCTTATACATGCAAGCAACAGTAGGTATACCAGCTATAAGAGACTTTGTTCCTCTGCAACTACAGCATTTCACGCATACAAAAACCCTATAAATATCAAGTTTTCGCACCTTTTTAGAAATTTGGCGTCTTCAGCTTGCATGGTGAGGCAGAAGAGCACACCATTTATGAAATTACACCATCTAATATCTTGTTTTTACTCCAAAATTCGTGCAGTGGCCTTATTTTCGCAGTTTGTTGTGAACAGCTGCCAAAATCAGGTTTTCAATTTCCCATGCATAGACGAAGGCTCACGAAGCTCGCAATTTGGCACTGCAAAATGAAAGATTTTCGTAAATCTTAAAATATGGTCATAACGTTAAAAGAACTTAACGCAATCCGATTAGTATGGAAGCTAGATAACCGTTTTAATTTGGCTTGTTTGTTTTAAATTTTCAAGTTTAAGACGTACGCTACGTGAGGAACTCAAATTTGTCCGACAATTCTCGAGCCAATAGAATTTTCACCTAGTCTCTTGATTCTAGCCCTGAAATAATTACAGAAATTGAAAAACTGCCGTGAAAATATGGCATTTCATTTTTTATTTTCTTTTGCAAAAGTTTTGATTGTGAACCATGTAAAATAAACTCGAAAATAGAAGTCGAGATCTCGCTATCAACGTATCATCCGAAATAGTTGGATTTCGCATTGCACCTGAGCCAAGAGCGAGGGCGAAGTCACGTGCATGGGTATTTACCGAGGTATTTCGGAGGTCTTTGCTATTATCGATTGGTAACCTTGGTCGGACCGTAGCAGACAACATGGCGCTGAGAATCCTGCGATATTTTTTCGGGATTCCGCACATTTTTCCGAAACGTAAACGACTCAGCTAATCGCGATTCGATCATGAAAGCGGCAGTGCAGGTGCTAAAGTAAGTAGATTCTTTAAAATCCGATTCCTTTCGCCGTACGTTCGTCCCGATCCGAGCGATGTGAAGACGGACGTGTCGTCGATGGTCGCTCCATCTGCGACATTTGCAATATCACGTTTTTCAATCGAAAATTCGAACGTTTTGAGACGAAAAAAGGTCCATGTTTGCCCCTCTACTGTGTTTTGTGAATCAATGGGTGTCACTAGAAGTGCTCCGTCCGTTGTTCGGTCGACGCTTCGTAATGGGGTATGTGCACTTGCAAGCCTGAGCTCGGGTTAATCGTGACAGCAGCTGTAATCTGGTCTGGGTGATGTAATCGTTTAATCTAGCCTTAAACCCGAGGTTAAACTGCGCCTGGTGATCAAAATATGATCGTGAGGGGATTTTCCCTGTTTGAGAGTGTCTGTCTGAGGTAATCCGATCATGGTTTTGCTGTGTTTCAAAGTAGGCTTAATCGTATGCTATATTTATGCAACATCTGGATTGGCGCATGAAGGCATGTGTGGTGCCGAAAACCATTTTTTTCCTGCTGGTTTTTGCCGTGTTCCTAATGTCATCACAATGCGTCAAAATACTCCTGCCGTGAGGATACGTGTGTCAGTGTAGAGCTGTCGATCCTAACTGCTTAACACTAATGCAAGTTGAGTCGGGGATGAGCAAAACGTACTGTAATTAAAAGCACTTGGCCACAAATTACGATATTTTGCAGCTGATGGTCCATATGAACACTTTGCATTTCATGAACTGAAGTTATGTTATGCAATGCTGTCGTGTTGAATGTGTGTTCGATGGACTGCAGCACAAATTCGGACCAAAAGGAAAGTACGGTACACTATATATACTGTTTTTCCTAGAACGATCCTTCTTTCATTGCATGGTAAGACGTGCACAGACATTAACCGAATCCTTGCAGGTTCCAGATGTACCACAACGTCAGTAAACCAACTTGTCATACTTGTCCAACAATAAATGCATTGCTCATAAGCTTATTGCTGAATGCAAAGTGCACAGTAAGCAGTCTTAACTGGGTTTTAGGAATGTACCAAAATTGTTGTCGACTTGCGAATTGTTTAAGAGTTATCAATTGCCATTTTTTATTGCTAGAAATGATATACTGTAACCAACTATGTTGAATTGAACTAATTTGTTGGATCTCACATAAATTTAGTTTGTTTTGGATCATGGAGGTTTGCTTTGATCTTACAAAACAGGGGAAAATATCCCCATTGAGGATGAATTTTTCACTCTTAAGTGCAATTTGTTTATGGTGGACATTTTCGAGTGTAGAGAGTATACATTTATTCATCGTAACCATTGATGCATTGCATTATGTTTTCCATTTTGAATGCGGAAAATGTTGATACTCTGGTTCATCTTTTTGTCCTCTGACAATGTGCACATTCAGACTGCAAAGATATATCTGGGCAGATTTCGATTAGGCCAAATAGGTTGCATGAAGGAAAAGCTGTTGTTTAAGATGTTTTTAGCGGAATACATTTACAAAAATTATTAATTTCGTAATGACGTCTTTTCAACAATGAGAGCTGCACGCATCTTATTCCGCTATAACATTACAGGTGATGAGGCGTTAAATTTGGGTGAATGTAGGACTGCTCGAGCGAGTTTGTGGTTAATTTTCAAAAAAATTGTTGATTTTAGTTTTAAAGAAATTTGGTAGGAGTGTAAGAAAAGGATGAGGCTGGAAATAAGCGAGATTCATAATTTAAACACTGGTTCCCTAAACATCAGATGATGGCATTGCACACCAAAGCAAACTGTAGGTTCCTCAGGAATAGTCTTAGATTTGTGATTGTTCAGAACTTCATTTAGTTGTCAAGTGATGGTCTAAATCCATCATGCTAACTCGCAACACATCTACAGTGTATTAATAGACTGTGTTGCCATGCTGTTTCCATTCTGGACTCCCATTTGCCCAAATGAGAGTATCTTATCCATACTCAGAAGCATTTACATCAGCTAGATGTTGTACTTTTCTTATTAAATGCTTAGCAGTTTTTTTAGCTAGGCTGATTACGTTTTCAGTTAAATTTGTAAGAAATATATTTGCCCATGGCCCAAAGGTTATGGATAGCCTACATATTGTTTTGATGTAGATGCAGAAATTTTTAAAGTCCAATAATTTAGGTTACTGTACACAGTGATCATTGTTGAGAAAAAAAAATGTATGATGATTTCATGCAAGTGACCTCCTTAAAGTATTCTGACTAATCATATCATTGTGCAATGTTTGGACATCCACATACAGAAGTAGACCTACAATACATGTGAAATGCCTATAAAATGTCGTGATAATATAGACTGCGGTGATGCATATAAAATTGCATTTTGTCCTCAAATATTATTGTTTCTCTTAATTACTCTGTATGGACACATAGTGTTTGCGTAATTCTAGCCATTCTCAATTTATTTGGCAAATTACGTTCGCACAATATTTGCATCATGTGCATTGTTGTTTAGAAACAATAAGCACATAAGAACGTTTGGCAAATGATGACCACAGTGACATAAAAAACTGTAAATTAAAATACATTTCAAGAATGATGACTAGCAAACTGTTACTTAGTCACCCCTCCGTTAATCTTATAATCTTCTTTGCATTGATTCCATTAATTTTTGAGCATAGTTTATAGAGAATTAAATCTTTGGGCATTGTTCGGGGAGTTAAACGGATTCTGTTGGAAATTTAACTTTTTCAGCACTTCCAAGTCTTAGCTGGTTCCATAAGTTCTCAATTGGGCCGGTGGCTGGTGTTTTACAGTATTCTTTTTTCACAACAAATTTTCTATCCATTCTACATTAAAGAGTTGTAACTTACTATTGCTAGAAAATGATTTTTTTCCAAATGCCCATTCCATTATAAACTTACATTAGGAAAATTCGTTATTCCTTGGTACTTTGAGGGTTTTTGATACCCTGACCTCTACTTGTTCTCAGTAGCTACTGACAGTTTCTTAGTTTTTCAAGCTTTTGAAGAAAACGTCAAGGTTGAGCGTTTTCCCAATTTCACAAAAGCTGTGTCCTTGTGAATGAAGTAATATGATTGTAGTCGTAGGGGATATGGAAGGAGATGGCGTATCTAACAAAGTAGTTTTTTTAGGGAATTGTTGGTGCCATTGAAATTATTATAAAAAAGTGGGAGTGTGGAAGTATTTTTTTCACAATGTAGTTCTTATTTTCAACAAATTAATCGTTTAAAATTTGTTGAAATTTATTTATTGAGGAAAAATGGGGCAGCTTTGAAAATATTTTGTTTTCTGTGAAATCATTTTTAAATTTATATATTGTTATTTGCTTTGATCGATTTAATTGTTTTAAAACTTTCCATTAAATTTATTTTAAATGTTTACCTGCTTCACCAAGTCGTTTTTAATACAGAGCGACCAGCAAGCTCGTTGAGTTTGCTCGTTTCTAGAAATCTATCAAAAAGTAAATTCTCTGGCAGAGAACGTAAATTGCGTTTAGCGACGATTTATTTTGCGTGTTGATGAATTTTTTGTTTTGGTAAGGTAGTTGAATCATAATTAATTGCGCTGAAATTGTTAAATTGATGTGCATGTTTACTATGTGTGGATGACATATATTTCTGCTTCCATCAGTTTATCAACTGCGTGTTAATTTATGGCATTGAAATGGATGAAAGCAGCTTTACAGTAAAATTATCAGGTGTTCACATAGGAGGGTGTGTAGAAGTGATTTTATTATTGTTATTATTTATAATAATTCGCATTTGTTGAAGTTATTCTATTTCAGAGTTTTGAGTCAGACGTTTTACTGAGTTCAGTTTGTGTAATACTTGAATTCGTTTTTTCAGGAAAGCTGAGGAATTGAAGCAGAAGGTATCGGGCGACATCTTAAGTGACAACGAAGCGTGGAACAGTCATCAAAAACTGCAGGATTTCTACCAGCAGCTGCTAGTCATAGACTTGGAATATGCCTTGGACAAAAAAGTGGAACAGGACTTGTGGAACCATGTGTTTAAAAATCAGATCAACCTGCTACAAGTTCAAGCTAAAGACCGGAAGGTATTATTTTCCCATTCAACATTGCGAATCAATTAGCAAAAGTTTCAATTAGTGCGAAATTTAATTTTTCGCCAATTTTTTGCTCTTTTCAAGAATCCTCAAAGAACAGAATCCCAGGAAAATCTCGGGTGGTTTCTAGAAGCAGCCAGCGGATTTTATTTGCAGGTACTTTTCTTGTTTGTTAAGGTCTTCTTGTATATACTGTGATCGTGCAAGCTAAGCAATTCTGCGTTCAATTATCAGCTGCTTCAGGAACTGTGCGAGACATTTGATTTGGACATACCATCTAGAAGAAAGGGTTCTGTTTACGGAATTACAAGGGGTATTTAAGACGCTATTTTCTCAGCCGATTTTTTTTTTTTTTTTTTCAATTTAGTATGATATTAATTGCCCTCATACTCGTTTTGTAAATTTTTTCCAGAAATACGGCCATTACAAAGTGACATCACACCGCCGCACAAAAGCTCTTGTCTTTACATTTGCCAACATTGTCTCGTTCACTTGGGCGATATTGGTATGCTAATTTCTTTTATTCATCAAAACTCCTGACGTCCGCTAACTTGTTCTCTTGAATCCTTTGAAGCACGCTACCGCAATCAGTCTCTTCAGGCCGAAACCTTCTACAGGCATGCTGCGGAACTGGTACCGAGCAATGGACAGCCGTATAACCAGTTAGCCATCTTAGAAGCTGCTAAAGGGGACAAGCTTTCTACAGTGTTCTACTATGTCCGCAGCATAGCAGTCAAGTATCCATTTCCAGTGGCGTCCACCAACCTACAGAAGATGTTTTCAAAAATTGCCAATGATGAGTGAGTGAAACTGATGTTAACGTTAAAACAAAAATGTTTTTCTAGCCATTACGATTAAATATGTTTTTCAAGTCCAAGGAATGCAGCATTAATTGCGTTTTTAACGCAAATTGTGTTCCAGGTTTCAACACGAAGGAAAGAGCAAACTGTCTGTCTACGACTATGTTTCAGCATTCCTGCAATTTCATGCCCTCGTTCATCTGACTGCAGGTTTGAAGTACTTTTAGTCTACTGGTTTATACTCCTGTAATTTTGAAAAAGTTTTCAATGTAACCTGTGTCGTTCTTTATAGATCTCGACAAAGCTCAGAAACTGGGCAGAGTGCTTTCATCCAACTTGACCATCCTAATAGCCACGGAAAGTCTCTCAGCATGGAAGCTGATCCAAATGACTGCCATCAATTTGTTTTCCATTGCTCATGCTACTCATGGTTTGGAAACTGCCACCCTGGACCGAAAGGAAGCTGAGCCCGAAGCACTAAGCGAAGAGGAGCAAATTTCTTACAACTTGGTCTTGGAACTGATAGGTTTGTTCCCTTGGTTTGAAAAATAATGGATTGTCTTTAAAAATTCTGTGTTTTATTCGTGTAATTAAGCCATGATGACTTGAAATTTAGCTTCAACACTGAATGGCTTATTGCTGCTCGTTTATACAATGAAAGAAGACGCGGACTTGAAGTCTTACTATGCCCTTTCTGTCATTAAACTGATACTGGAGTGGCTCCGGCAGGACCCCAGTCATCTGAAAGCAGCTTCCTTCACGGGGAAATTACAGTAAGGAATTACTTTTACTGCTGTAATTCTTCTAGATGTGTATGTATTTTTGCTGTTGAATCGTGTGGACTTCTGTTTCATCATATTTATTTTGTACAGAATCTGGCCTAGTTTTTGCAAGCTTCTTAATGCCATTCAGTCGACCCAAGTGTCTGGATTCGACTACAACAAGTGTAAGGGTTTTAGAATTTATGCTCCCCTACTCATGTCTCCCATCATGTAAATTTTGTCTAACACAGTACTGTTTAACCTTTATGCAGATGTCGATGCACCACTTCCTGAAGACTGGGACTTGCAAAGTTTTCTCCCGCTCTACAAGGCATACCGACTGTACCAATTCAAGGAATCTCTGCCCCACTTTTCAAATGAAGAGGAACACACCTTGAGGGCAATTAGACTTGTCGCACTGGGGCATTGGCTCTGCGAACAGGAGATTTATGGGTCAGTTGCATATCTTTTAATCTGAAATATGTCTAGCGCCTTAGAAATCATCCTTATTGTCAAGAATTAACGAGTAATTGGTTTTTTAAGTAAATCTTTTGTACTGTGTATATCTATTTTATTGCAAACACTATGTGTAAAAATGCCAAGTTTAAAGTTGAAAACTAGTTAGTGTCTAATACACCTATGTTGTTGTAGCAATTATTTGATAACCTGTTGTCATTTTAAAGGGATACCTAGGGCCACCAACAGTGTTGAAGATGTATGAAAACAGTCTTCTAAAAATTCTAACATTGGGAGACCCTTGTTAAATTCGTGAAAAATTTGTAAACACCAAGTTTGGTCAAGCTTGATGCAAGACTTCAATATTGCATATTTATTTTCTTGTTAATTTTCTGAATGTATTTTTTAGAGTGAAATTGATGACCGTCCAAGCAGGCAAGGATGCCAATGTGTCCTTATTTGAAGCCATTACCCCTCAGACGCCATCTAGCGACGTTCTGAAGCAATTGGAAGATTTGAGCTTGAGCCGCGCAGGGGACAGCTCAGTGTCCACTTCGATCATTTCGCCCAGTGGCAGGCAAAACGGAGTTCTGACAACCAATGGCAAGGCCTGCGGACAGCTGGAAAACGGAGATGCATTGGCTACTTGTGCCACCAGCGTAGCGCAACCTTTACTGATGGAAGACGGGATGGATGAAGATTTGTTAGATGGCCATGGGAAGAGCAGTAATAGGTTGCAGCCATCGTTCTTGGAAGATGTTTCTGCTGTCGACAAGAATTTTTTCACTAAGGATGGGCACAACAGAGCCAGCATCAACAACTGTGGAAGGGAGCGCAAAACTCGACAGAATGTGGCCCTACAGGTTAGTTCTTGCAATGATTTGGCTAAAATATCTTGAATTGTTTATGGCCATGCCTTTGTAAAAATTTAAGTGATTACATTTAACTTCTGTTAATGTCGCATAAAGGGAAAACATTAGATTTTCATATTCATTATTTTTTTTTTATATATAAAAAGTTGATTTTGGAGTTTTTTAAACATGTTATATATAGAATAATGTAAATGCCCCGTTTTGATAATAAGGTCATGGTTCTTTTTTAATGTTGCACACTTTCATTTAAGTGCAAAGTACTGTTTACGTTTTTATTTTGAAAGCATTTCAGATAAAATGCTCCTAAAGTGCTAATGTTGTATTTAGCATTTGTTGCAAAAATTTCCCAGCTATTTATCTTTTATTAATGCTCTGTATTAAAATGGTGTCCCAGTTGTCCATTCTTAATGGGAATTTTTCGAGAATATTTTAGATCTAAAATTAAATCTTATTTTCACCAAGAGAAATGACTAGAAAATGGGAACTTTGTCGTTTTTAATTTACAACACCTTACTTTTATACATGATTGCTCAAAACTATTATTTTACCCATTAGATGTATTAATCAATAGATGGCACTTATTGTCACTAAAATAATTTCTTTAAAGCTTTCAAATTTAATGTTTGGGTAATTAGAAAATGTGGAATTCTTATTTCCAAGTTATTACCCATTTTTCTTTATAATAAATTGGAATTGAAAATATTAAATTCCATGCTTAAAACTATCTTCCTTAACATATCTCGTTTCGTTAAAACAGACAATAATGCAACGGAAAAACATGAGTTCAAAGAACGAAGTTTTAGATGAACATCTGAATTGTGCAAAACCGAAGTCTGAAGGAAAACAGGTCAGAGGCCAAGCATAAAAAAAAAAAAAAAAATATGAAGGGAAATGTGAAAAATAGTTCATAATTAGTTAAAAATGCATTGGTTTCAGGTTACGTTCAAGACCCCTAGCCCAAGTCCTCCTGCTTCATCTAGTGGAACGCCACCTCTGCCTCAACTGGTGTCATCAACGCCATCACCCATCTTTCTCGGCGATATGACTTCATGCTATTCCCCACTTCATAGCCCCTCATACTTGCCACAACAGAAGATGTCACCATACAACAATGCCGACACCAATGCCAGCATGGGGGTCAATGCAGCAGCTGCTGCCAGCTCAAATTCGACATCTGCAAGGTATGTTCACTTATTTTCCACGTATGAGTTTTTTAACATATCAATTAAGAGGGTGTTCATTCTTTGTATAAATAAGTATTGTTTTTTTAGTATTTTGTATTATAAAGAAAATTGCTTGAATCTGGGACAATTTTTAAATTTCCCACACATTAATTTTGAGTTCAATGCGCAGGAATTTAAAAAATGCAAAATACTAATACCTACATAGTGATTTTTTAACGTTTTTTTTTTGTATTTATATAAAATATATTTAATTTTATACCTAAAAATTCTCTTAAAAAAGATCATTGGGGTGCCCTCTTATTTAAATCTCGTGGATGCTTGTACATACCAGTGTAAAAGCCCCAGTTTTAGTAGGCAGATTATGATTTGCCTTTAAAAATTAAAGACAGATTTGAGGGGCTTTGCCTAAAATTTTATTCTGTTATTCAATGATTAACCGGAATGACACTATCACGTTTTTTAACATGAAGGCGTAGGGTTTTACGATTTTAAGAAATCTGTGTCAAATCTGAAAATAAAAAGGTCTTTCATCCAGTAACATGTAAATGTGAAGCCACATGCCTCTAAATTTCCAATTGATCCTCTTTAATAAACCTAAAGAATTATTTTTAAATGATTTTACTTTATTTTAGGATGATGTACCCAATTCCTGCTGGTTCAGATCCAAACTACTCGGTCAACTCATCAAGCAAGTTCGGACTATATGGAAACCCAGAGGGCAGACCCTACAACGCCATCAACAACACAATGACCCCTTTGCCCCAGCAGCGGCTAGCAGGTTCAGGCATGGGTCAACGGGTAATGCAACCGGGGCCCAGAATGCAGCCACAGGGCAAGGAAGGCGTCCCTCAAGGTGTAGCGCCTCAGAATTCCCGGCTAGGAATGCTAGGAGTAAACCCTGGGGTGCCATCTAATGGTAGTGTTCTCTCCGTGCCACCACCCCAGCATGGCATCGTTTTTGGTTATCCAGTAGCCAATTCCCAGCCCCCTGCCATGGTTCAAGGAGGACCCCAAAATCCCCAAAACCGTATCGCTGCAACCATGGCATCTAAGAAGCAACAGCAAGTTTCTCCCTACGGCGTCAATCCCACGCTCTTCGGTCAGTCATCTCCGCCATCTTGGTTCTCCGCTCCACAGAACCCAATTGGAATGCCACCACCCAGCGTCAAGCCAGCCAACTTTGACCAGCTCTTCCCTCAGCTCAGTCGCCCTCAAGGGCCGCCACCTCCACCGCAGCTCCACCAGGGGGCGCAGCTGACCTTCGCCAATCCCATCATGCCCAGCCATATGGGGAGCGGCCCACGGCCACAGTTTCCTCTTCCTGATGGGAACCCCTACCTCTATCAGATGATGAACCAGATGTCGGAGCAGTTTCCCGCTTATCCGCAGGCGACGATGCTATCCCAACAGGCTCCGCACCACTTGGCGCCTTCGTCGGTGGCGCCCAATCTCCTGCAGGGGCAAATGCCGACCAACCTGACTCTCATCCACCAGATGGCGTCACCCAACATGAGGCTCAATAGCATGGAGGAGGCGCTGCCGAGTCAGCAGGAACCACACGCTGGGCCAAACACCCGCCCTTACGACGGTGGCGGCATGGCCAGGGGCCTCCACAACGGGCATCATAACCCCGGGATTTCCACTCAGCGGTCCAAGGGTGTGGACAAGGCAGGGATGAGCCAAACCAAGAGTTACCAAGTCCCTGACAGCCGAGTAAATACGGGTGAGAGCATGCCGAGCATTTATTCGCTGTTTAATTCACCGTGGACATCTGGAATCCAACTAGCCAACTCGCCCTCCAAGGAGAACGAAAGTAAGGATCCTGTTTTTGATTTCCTCGGATTTCTGTCAATGGACGTTAATGCAGCAAATGTCACAAAAGGTGTAGTAGAGTAGCGGAGATCCTGTTTCAAAACCGGGCCTGGTCGGCTATTATTTATTGTGTGGGTGCTATTTAACTTTTAGTAGTAGTGGTGCTTTCAATCCATTACCACCAACCCATCCTTTGTGATCCATTTTCTGTGGGAATTTGTCCAATTTTACAATTGGTATAAAAATTAAAATTGCTTTCACGTTTTATAACGTGACGCTTGAAATTTCCAATTACTAGTTTCTAATTTAGATTAGAAATACAGAATGGACACCTTTTTGAAATGGGTTATTGTGATCTGCACTCGTGACCAGTCAGTAGGCCTACTTTTTGACCCATAGACTCAATCAGTTGTGGCAACTCTGAATACTGTCCATTGATATCCTGATATTTTTGTTGAAGAGGCAGGTGCTGTATTTTTTATATTTATTGCAGATGCTGCTCCAAATCTAACGAGTGCCAACGATCTGGGTGGTTTCCTGCAGCCTGGCTTGCAGGTAAGCGATTTAACTTAGTTTAAATCTGTTCAAATTTTGGCGATTGAATTCTATCGGAATATTGACTTGAAACGTGGCTTTACTTCTGTGTGCTGCAAACGTTAAAACGCATATCTTGAAAACTTTACCTTGAATTTCTGAAAACGAAGACAGTAAAACTGGTTTTCTACGATTGCCTTTATCATATGCTGCGATTTTTAAAATCATAATATGCATTTTTTAAATATTCTTAGTAGATTTTGGGATAAACCTGCACCTAAGTATTAAGCCATCTTTTTCGCATTAACATTTATTCTTTCGTATTTTAGTCGCTGTGGTCAGGTCCAGGCCCATCACCTCTTGAGCGCTTGTTGGAGCAACAGAAACAAAAGAAAGATCCTGCTCCACATTGAACCAGGAATGGAGCTACTGTGGTAAGCTTATTTCGTGCGATTGCTGGTAATCATAAAATTGATAGACATGTTAATCTATTTTAATAATTTACAAAAACTTCCCACTACCAACGTATTGGAGTAGGAAGTTTTTGTGAATTATTAAATTACTAAATTACCTACCACTTGAAAAAGACGTATATCGATGTTAATATCCTTGTGATCTTATTTTGAATGTTTGTGCATATGCACCATTTCTAAGAGAGAATGTTTACAAAATTATTCCTTTTTCAATGCATTTTTAATGTAAATCACTTGCCATGGCTTTGATGTTCATTGCAGTTTTTTTAAATGTTTGCTAAGTTCTTAAATACATTTGTTTTCTTTCCTTAAGTCTCTTTGAGCAGGGTTGCCACTGACCTGCGAAGTCAGGCAAAACTGAAAAAGTCAGGCAACTTTGTCAAAATTTAAAGAAAAGTCAGGCAAAAATGAGAATAAAATGGACAAAAGTCAGGAAAGTCGATTTTTCAAAAGTTGTGGCAACCTTGAACATGCAATTTTAAATTTTATAAAATAACAGTAAATGCCCATTTTTTAATACTGTGTGGGCATACATGCTAAACACACGCCATGAATATACATAAAAGACCAGGAGGGTAGCTCCGTGTCGGCGCCTTTCATGTTAAAACTGCGAGAACGAGTGTAGCGTGCCAAACGCTAGTGTATGATTGAGTGAACGAACGAAATAAACTAGTTTGCTCAAGTGAGCGACAGTTGACGCTAGTACACTTAAATCCGGTTCGAATTAGTAAACGATGAACTAGTTGAGTGAAGTAGTTCACTTTGGTGAATGAAGTAGGAGTGAGTAACTCGCTAAAGTGAACGACTTTTCACTCTTACACTACTTTCCTATTCCTATGCGGCGCTGTGTAGGTGTGGCTAGGTAAATGTGGGCAGAGTTAATACCATACTAGTATACTATGATGAATACACGTCAGGTATCGATTGATTCGATTCCCTTCGTGTACTATTTTCTCAGGTTAGGTAAATCAGCGGTCCTGGATAATTAACACTTTCCCAAAATTACTGTAAGGTAAAACTGACCTTTACTTTGTGAGAAAACGGTAAACTCCAAAAAAACGACCGCTAAAGTTCAACGGCCGCCAGCTGATTCATTCAAATTTTAAAATTTCAAAAAAACACATCCAGACTTGCCTAATCCAGTCGGTGAGAAGTTGAAGCGGATATTCGGGAAGGGATAACCGACCAATAAGAACGCGCGCGATGTCAGCTGACGCTGATTGGACGCCCGTCTACGATGACGTTGGCACATAAACGTTATAGTAGTCGGGCGGCCAATCAGCGTCGCCTCTCAACGCGCGCGTTCCTATTGGTCAATGCTAGTTCCAGAATATCCGCTTCGTTCCCTATTAATAGCTGGGTTGGCCAGTCAACTCTTCATTCCGCATTTCCCGAGTTACGTTCACTTGTATTTTCACCGATAATTTCTCATTTCGAGTATGCCGCCAGCGACGTCCGGAAAAGCCGCTAAGAAGGCCGGCAAGGCCCAGAAAAACATCACCAAGGGAGACAAGAAAAAGAAAAGGAAGAAGAGGAAGGAAAGTTACGCAATTTACATCTACAAGGTGCTGAAGCAGGTCCACCCGGACACCGGCATTTCGTCCAAAG